>JARFJB010002077.1:0-292500 GCA_036346205.1 Vesta saturnalis | reverse complement strand
AGTACTTAGTTAAAAAGAGATTTTTCTAGACCTAGATCTTTAGAATAACAAAATATTCTTGCATTTTGTATTTGTGGGCCGAGATCTACACACCAACGGAAATTTCATGTATTTATATGCGCGTCAACTACTATTGTTTATTAGCAGTATTCATCACTAGAATTTTGCCCTGCTAAACCTTTAGTAAGAGATTTTTAACGTGTCTAACATCGTATCGCCACAATTTTAGAAACCTGCTATTTGATCAGGTTTGATCCCGTTCGGCTCGGGTGAAAGGCAAGCATTGGCCAACAATCTTGTCACCGTTGAGAACTTGACGCAACAAACTGGCATCGGAAAGTGTCACCGGTGTCAGGGTTTCCGCCACGCACGCTGTGTCAAGTGAAAGCCCTAACTGTTCTCCGAAAGGTGACAGCGGCACACTGAGGTGGAAACTGCGGCTGACCGGTACAGAGTGACCTTCATATACGGTCATAGGGTGTTTGTCCTTTTAGGATAAACACACAATGGCTCGCCGTGAAGAATGGTGTCCCACGTCGAGTATAACCGTATCATTTTAATTTTTATAACAAAAGTGACCTCGAGAAACGCCTGGAAATTATTTTCAGAATTGTAGGTCCACCGCTACAGGGCGTATTTGAGAGTTAAAATCTTAAAAAGCAAAATTTTTCAAAATTTGCTCAATTAAGGGGCATATTAAGTATTATAATCAGATTCCTCGACAAATTCTGCATATTTTTTATTAGACAAGTTTTAGTCTATCTCTTCAAATAAGGAGAGGGGGAGAGTGGGAACCTTGTTACGAAAAAACGCCTTTAATTCAGGTTCTGCTTGACCGATTTTAATAAACTTGATGTTGTTTGAAAGAGCTTTTGTTAAACAATAGAAAATTTGTAAATTTGAAGCAATCTGATTAATAACATAAATGCTAGAGGGCGCTGTTTAATATTTTTTTAATATTGTGTTTTCTCTTTACAATTTTAAATGGAAGCATAAAAATTTAAGTAGGTCTTTAAAAAGTAAACTAAATTAGTAATAAAACAGTCAAAACCGCAAGTCGATATCATTTTCCTATTCTGAGATATCGTAAGAAACAGGTAAATGTCGGGGATTGTTCTTCCAACGTCTAGTAGGCTAGTTCGCGTTAACGGAAATTATTAAATTTAGCCTGGATGAAAAGATCTTACATTGGTGTGCAGTAATTTAAACTGTTATACTAATGTTATGGTTGCCGCTAGATTACCTAAATGTAATGCTGTCGCTACTAACAATGAGAACAAATTATAAAATAATAATGTGATAAATCTAACAATTAAAACCTTAAATAAATAACTACGTAATTAGTGTCGCCTTAGATGTTCGAAATGTCGTCCATCATTTTCAATGCATGAAATCAATCGCTGACGGTTCAGAGAACAGCAGTTTCGATTTCTGCCCTTGAAATACTTCATATTGCCTGTCGTATTCTTTCAATCATGTCAGCTCTTGTTGTGGGTCTGTCGGCATAAACGAGATCTTTTATTCGCGCCCACAAATAAAAATCTAAACAAGTTAGGTCTGGAGACCTTGGTGGCCAAATAAATAATCTTCCACGTCCTATCCACCTTTCAGGGTATGATTGATCTAAGAAATTCCGAACATCCCATCATGTTGCAAGAACATGTCACGACGAATGGCCAAGGGTACGTCTTCTAAAAGAAGTGGCAATTCGTTGCTTAAAAAATCTAAATATCTTTCTCCTTTAACAGTCTCATTAAAAAAAAAGACCCAATTATTTCTCCACCTAGAATCCCGCACCACACATTTACAGACCAACGACCCTGATGTTGGACCTCCTGCATCCATTGGGGATTCGTTTCAGACCAGTAGTGCATATTATGTCGATTTACACTACCATCACTATGAAAAGTAGCCTCATCTGTCCACATAATTCGTGAAAGTATTCCAGGATCGTCGTGTATCATATTTGAGAGCCAGTTGCAAAAATCCAATCTGGTAACGAAATCTTGAGCATTCAAACTATGGTGTAGGACCATGTGATATGGGTGCAATCTAAAATAGTATACATTATAAAGTAATCAGATCAATAAGTCCTTCGTTGTTAGTAAACGAAAAAGGACTTTAAATGCTTTAACTTTCGTAATGTTATTACAAATTTTTTTCGCCCGGCCTCTCATTATTTTTTATTATTGGTACCTTTTTACTTTACTTTGCCTCACTTAATTATCATGTTGTTAGTTAAAATCTATTCACATAGCATAAGATAATTTCATTAAATAATTTGGTGTTTTATTGAAACTGGACATAAGCATATAACGACAAACGAAAAAAATAAAAACATTTTTATCATTATAATACCGAATAAAACATGCATTAATAAATAAGTAGTCTCCTGTGTTCTCTTAAAATATTTTGGACGGTGGTTCGACATATACCCAAGTCTCTAGCGATAGCTCTGGTGCTTAAATGAGGGTTAACATAAGCTAAAACATCAATAACATTTTCCTCTGTTCTACCTCTGCGTTGTCTTCGGTACACAGGAAGATTCACATTTCCAGTAGTACGCACACGGTGTGCGAGTCGGAGAAAAACTCTTCTGCTGTGATGCCGTCTGTTTGGGTACTGCAGTGCATACACTCTAGCAGCAACGGTTGCATTTCTCATACATTCAAAATAAACTGCCAACTTATCAAATGCTTCTTCATTTGTAAGAATCATTTTGGTACGAAAAGATAAAGAAAGTCTATTAAATGCAACACCATGAATAATTTTTGACATATGCGAGAAAATCATAGCTTGCTTGTTTTCAACAGGGAATTTATTTTATATCTTATATGGCCCTCTTTATTAATTTTGTTGTTGGGCAGATATTGGTTTTTATTGATATTTTATGCTTTTGATTTACTAACACATCGCTTGAAAACAAATATAACACTCTTATATAATTAAAAAAATGTTAGATTTATCACATTATTATTTTATAATTTGTTCTCATTGTTAGTAGCGACAGCATTACATTTAGGTAATCTAGCGGCAACCATAACATTAGTATGATAACAGTTTAAATTACTGCAGACCAATGTAAGATCTTTTCATCCAGGCTAAATTTAATAATTTCCGTTAACGCCAACTAGCCTACTAGACGTTGGAAGAACAATTCCCGACATTTACCTGTTTCTTACGATATCTCAGAATAGGAAAATGATATCGACTTGCGGTTTTCACTGTTTTATTACTAATTTAGTCTACTTTTTATAGACCTACTTAAATTTTTATACTTCCATTTAAAATTGTAAAGAGAAAACAGAACATTAAAAAAATATTAAACAGCGCCCTCTAGCATTTATGTTATTAATCAGATTGCTTCAAATTTACAAATTTTCTATTGTTTAACAAAAGCTCTTTCAAAAAACATCAAGTTTATTAAAATCGGTCAAGCAGTACCTGAATTAAAGGCGTTTTTTCGTAACAAGGTTCCCACTCTCCCCTTCCCCTTATTTGAAGAGATATACTAAAACTTGTCAAATAAAAAATATGCAGAATTTGTCGAGGAATCTGATTATAATATTTAATATGCCCCTTAATTGAGTAAATTTTGAAAAATTTTGTTTTTTAAAATTTTTGTCAAATACGCCCTCTAGCGGTGGACCTACAATTCTGAAAATAATGTCTAGGCCTTTCTCGAATCCACTTTTGTTATAAAATTTTTTTTACCGAACCAGTGCTAAAATCCATTCCTGAGATACGGCCGACGACCGTTCTTAGTTGGCCACCCGGTACAGTCCAACAACAAAGACATTTTCAAGTGTGTATGTGTGTGTGGTTAGGTGTGGGTGGACGTGGGGGTGCGTGCGTGTGCGATTAATTTTATAAGAAAACCGTTTTTCAATAATATTTTGTAGGACAGTTATGCATCCCCCTTTTAATACGTTCATAATGAAAATAGGCAACATTGTAAAAACAAAAACAATAATCTATGTCAGATGGGGGTTTCAGAAACTTTAATTATGTCTACTCATTTTGTTCTAAAATTAATCGTTATTCAGATATTTAAAATAATTGACCACTTAAATTCTACCTTAAGAATTTTTTATATGTTTGAAATTTACAGCTGTTTCAGAAATATATGATAAAACCAAAAACTGCCCATAATGAACACCCTCTCTCCGCCGCTGAATTTCAGCTTAAATACAAATTTGAATTGCGTACACACACGCACACAGGCACACACACGCGCAGACGCACCCACGCACGCACGCACGTACGCACGTACACACACCCATACCCACACACAAACACACGAGCACACGAACACACGGGCACACGAACATGCGAACATGCGAGCACGCGGACACGCACATACACGGAAACACACGAAAACACACGCGAACACTCGCAAACACACGCAAACACAGGAAAACACACGCAAAAAAACTCAAACAAACGCAAACACGCGAAAACACACGCAAGCAAACGCAAACACACACACAACACACACACACACACGCACGCACGCACGCACGCACCCACCCACCCACCCATCCACGCACACGCACACGCACACGCACGCACGCACACACGCACGTACGCAAGCTCGCGCGCGCGCGGTCGCGAATACGCGAACACGTGAACAGTTTTAATTTTTTTTAGCTTCATATTTATAGTCAGCATCTCAAAAAACATAAAAATATACAGTTTCATTGAAAGATAATGATTCTACAATTAATTGTAGACGATTTTTAAAAAATTTCGGTGAAAAATCAGTTTTTTGAGTTTAAAAAAAGCGCACTTTTTCAACCTGCGGACTTTTAAATACAAATATATTTGAAGGTATTTGAAACAGTTTTATTTCCCTAATTAGTTCCTAATAAACACCCTTTTTCGTCTACGCTGACTCCACTGCGAAATAAGTCTAAAATATTTTAAATATGATTGATAGATTATTGTTTTTGTTTTTACCATGTTGCCTATTTTCGTTATGAACGTATTAAAAAAGAGATGGGATAATTACCCTAAAAAATTATTAATACTAAAATTATTTCATTTACTTCAATTCCCATGTTGTACGTTGGAAGGTCGTGTGTTATTCCACATTAGATATTTTTATTTAAAATTAGAATCTACGTTTTATCGCAAAGTAAAGGAAAAAACTTGTTTGACATATAATACGTACTTTAACCAGCACTATACGTTTTCTGTGCTTCGATTTTATGTACTGATACTATTTCTAAGAAAAACACAATGTACAAAATTCAATACGAACAAAGATCTTTTCGCAAACCTTCACTGGGAACTTGGAGACAGCCATTGTATTTAGTTTTTAAATTTAATCTTACATTTTCATTTTAATGAAAATCGTTGGACCAATTTTCGACAAAATTTAGAAAAAGTAAATTTCTTAATTTCTAGACATAATTTTATTAAGCAAAATTTTATATTTTAAAACCTTTTCAGATCAAACAAAAGATCTTTTTGTACAACCAACGGTTTAATCGCAAATAATTTGTCTTAATATGAAAATGTTGGTGTTTTGATTGGTGCTATTGAATAATACTTAATTTATTAAATAAAATTTAAATTCCATAGTTGGCTTTTAAATCCGTTCAGGTAACTGTTATAGCAGACTTATTCATTGCGTTTTCATAATTTATGCAATAAAATTTCTGTAATCTACCACCACTACTGACGACGATAACTGTACTTGTTATTAAAACGTATAAATTTTGTATAATTTGTCTTAAAATACACGATTAAAAACCCCAAAAAGATATTTGTAATTGTGAGTTAGCGTGAAACTACCTTTTCATATTTCAGCCCTTTGCGCGGGAGAAAATATTGTTTTGTTAGACAATTTGAAAAATTAAGAAAACGCAAAGCCTAAGGCTTCTTTCATCACTTACATATTTACTACAATGCCGTGATCAAAGGATTATCCCACAATTTATCCATTTTAAAGGAATTTTAATAACAGACTGGCTGATCATATTTCTAGGCAAACGGACAATTACACGTAATCACATTCACATGACCAAGAAATATTTAGACTAAAACGACAGAGATCTTTTATATTTACATTTTCCGCTTTCGCCAAGGATAAATAGAGAGGATTGGGATAAAGTTGAGTCTGTCTTTAGATGTATCGAAATTACGGTTAATATTTCTAGAAAACGTTAGAAATCAAAATTTGATAGATTGTCTCAACAACAAAATATTAAAACCATTTAGTTAATAAAATAACTTTATAAACCTATCTAATCAAGCTTTTTCAGATGACACTATTGAAGCTCTTGCTAAAGGTGCGGTAACTCCAAAAGTGATACCATTATTAATGTTAAGGGTTCCATTTGGATGCTGCAAATGAATTTAGATTTCAGAACGTTAAGATGTTGCGCAAAGCAAAAACTCCTATGGTCAATTAAAATTCTATTTATTTACATTCGAAAGGCAGTTTTTTCAAACTGCTGTAAGTGACTCTGATTTGGCATGCTGTACGTTACACCAGCTGCGTCTGAGTAGAGTTGGACTTATCGTTTTATCCAGTTGCAATGGCGACGAACATTGTGATTGTGATTGATAAGAATTAAGTGGACAAGACACTTCATCACTTCTCTCATCATGCAATAGTACTTGCTGCAATCGTATTCTGGTTGCAAGTTTTCTTTTCTTAGAAACGTCACGAAGATGGAGTAGTCTTCATCTTTCTTTTCTGTTTTCTCTAGTAGCTTTATACCTTTGTAAATTTTCTCGAAATGACCAACTTACCTCTTCTCCAGTGCAAGAAGTTGATTAATTGCATCTACTTTAGCAAGTTTTTGTTTTATTTTAACATTGCAAAATGATGGTGCATTGAAACTGTCTCCTTCTTGAGTCTAAGTCACAGTGTCTGAGTCTTGTCTTTCATTACTTACATCAAGTTCACTGATATTCTCAGTTACTATGACATTGTCACCAATTTCTTCTCCGTCTTGGTAATCCTCGAAGATGACTTGACTTGGCAACATTGTTTTTTTTCTTGCAGAAAAGACATCGGTTAGATATGAAATCTGCTTGTAATATTTCTAAGTTGATATTTGGGCAAAATCATCAGCTGCAGAACCTTTCTTTCTTTCTTATATTTCACATGTTTTGTAAGAAAGTTGTCTCTTAAGTTTTTCCATTTTCCTTTTGCTGCCTGACCAGGATTTTAAAAATACAATAATATTATTTTTGAAATAACAATAATGCTTTTTAATTTTCTTTATTTCTAATTTAATTCCCTTTCTTTTCAACCGGAATGGGATTTCGAGATTTAGCCTTTTCCTTTCGCATACCTCACAATACTATCGTTAAAATGTTATATGAGACATGTAATGCTATTTGGGAACATTTTTCTACAATACATATGCCATTTACCACTATTGATTTGCTTAAAAGATTTGCCGCGGACTACGGACGGTTATAGAACTTTTGAAACTGTGTTAGATCAATCGACAAAAAATACGTCCACATCAAGTGCCCTAAAATGACAGGTTCCAAGTACTATAACTACAAAGGTTACTTCTCCGTAGTTCTACAAGCATTAGTTGATGTAAGGTATAAATTTTTAAGTATAGATGTTGGTGGCTACGGTAGACAAAGTGACAGTGGCGTTTTCTCTGAATCCAATTTGTTTCAACATTTACTAAGAGGCTCTTTCCCTTTTCCCCAGCCAGGTCAGATATCAGGAAGTAATGCGACACTTGAAACAATATTGAATGTGCCCTTATGCTACAAGTATTCAGTCAGTTCCTTGTGAGATTGAGGTATACAATTATCGCCGCTGTCGAGCTAGAAGAACCCTAGCTTGTGCCTTCGGAGCACTTGTTGCAAAATGGAGGTCTTTAAAAACGGAGTTACAAATTGACTCCAAGCATGTCGATAAAGAAGTTACAACCACTTGTTTATTGCACGATATCATTATAGGTAAAGAGGGAATTGATGACATTAGTGCACAGAAAATAAATGATTCAAACATAGAGCGAGAGCAAGAAGATTAGGTACACGCTACAATAGACCAGGACGTAAAGCGTATAACATTCGCGAACAATTCAAAACTTGTTCTAACAAACAAGAAGCTATAGATAGCGAATGTATGTTCTTAGACACGTCTGCTAGATAGAATATGATTTTGTACCAATAGGTACTTTAACTTCAGTTTAAGTAATAAAGAAATAAATGTACCTTTACTTACTTGTTGAATTCATTGCAAATGATATTTCTTGCTAAAGTTTCCGTGCAGTATCCCTGTTGTGGTAGTTTTTGTTTGTCACATCCCATAATTGTTTACGTACGTAAACTAAAGCAATTAATTGTTTAATGTCAACCATTTTGTTATTTATTAATAAAGTAAAACAAAAAAAAAAGAGAACTCAACACAAATTTTTATAATACTGGCGGATACGGCCGGAAAAAACAAAGTGAGTTGATTTTCACCATCAATCGGCCAAACTCGTCCGTAAACGCCACGTATTACCTCCAATGTGATCAGTATACCTAAGCCTTTATATATTTGTTTATTCAACTGTTAAAGCACGTGTACATCAGAGTAAAAAATCGTTCAAATACGGGTGCAATGTAATCATCAAACAACGTTACGGCGTTGTAATGACGATTTTTCCCAATGAATTGAATCGAGCTGGTAGCGTAGTGGTGACACCACCTGCTTTGCATTCGGGAGGTAATGGGTTCGATTCCCGTTACCGTCTACCTTGTATGAGGTTTTTTCAGGGGGTTTTCCTCATACACATGTAGCGGCATGGTCACTGCGTATATGCACACCATGTGCGGGTACTTAGGCGAATGCTGGGGTACTATTTTCCCCCTCAGAACCCTAACTCCATTCCTTCCGATCCTATCCTGACGACACCCATCCTTAATCGGAATGAAATACGTGGCCCTTTCCTTTCCCTTTTTCAACGAATTGATGGTTCGGTATAGACATCGCAATATGTTGTGTTGTAATGACGATTTTTTACTACGAAGGACCGCTTCGATATAGATATCGTTGAACATCATCAAGTATCATTAATGTACGCATACTATAATGTAATTGAAGCCAAACAGTATATAACACAAGTGTCGTAAGTCACTCTATTGGCGCATGCATTCAGGTCCCGGGGAGCGTAGCGACAAGGGTCTCAATTGGATATGTGCGCCAAGTGACTTATGAAACGCGTGTTTTAAGCTATTTTTTTATTGAGGAAAATATCAACAAAATTGGCATCAAAATTGACTAAATTCATTGGAAGGAATTTTTTAGATGTTTGAGTTGGTAATAGTCACGTCATATAATAATGTCATTATAGGTTTAATCTCACTACTTAAGAATTTTAGATAATATTATGTACCTTTATTCATTCTGTTACAGCACAATGAACACACGTATTTATATGAAAATGTAAACTTTCACCATTAACACTCATAATAAAATACTTATCTTTTTTGGGACTTTTAATGGTGTACTTTAAATTATACAATCTAAACGTTTCGATAACACTTACAGTTATCTTCGTCAGTAGTAATGTTTGTTAAAAATTGTTAAAGATATTTATGTTTACAGTATAAATTGAATCATTTAATCGAATAAAACTGATCAATACATTAACAGTTTTTTATTAAATTAGCTTCATTCAAGTATCAAAGAAGGTTCATCAGATAATAATGTAGTTGTATCCCATTGAATTATCTTACAAGAAATAAGAACGTATTATATACTTTTGCAAAATATGACTTAATTATATATTTTCCTAAAATATTATCAGAAAAAAGTGATATACATATTTGTTTAAATAAAAAACTAAAATTATAAAACCTTTCTTATGTATACTTAGTAATTTTATTCTTGAAAATATACTTTTAAGGTAATTAAATATTTATAAATATGTATGCTTCTTAACTTTAAAAAGAACAATCGACCTGCCTCTACCACCATCGTTCTCACGATGCCGGGTAGAGCGCACGAGCCTGAGAGCTACTATATTACCACGCTGTCGAGTAACATAGAGTTTCCACCGTTGGTTGGAGCACCGACACCGAGCAACGCCCCTTGCAGCCAGGACAACAACAGGAAGAGAAGAAAGAAGACGGAACATATGAAGATAGAAGAGATTCCGGCTACCGCAAACGCAGTAGCCGAGCCACCGATGCACGAAGTAGCAGAGTCATCACCCGACGAAGAATTCCGGATACAGAAGAAGCCTAAGAAGACATTGTTGAACAGCCCGACAACGCCCACATGACCGCCAACGCGTACGGGGCCCTTGCACACCACACGGAATCCATGGAAGCCACCGTTACCAGGGAGAGAGGGTGCAACCGGTAATCCTTCGCGATAAGGAGAGTTGGACCGATGAGGGATCGAGTTCACCTGAGCGAAGGCAATCAACGATGGATTCAGGGTACAGTCCTCAACAGCCAAGGACCGTGACAGACTAATGCGGTATATGGATAGGCATGGTACGCTGTATCATACCTATCAGGCAACTTGTGAACATACATCCAAGGTGGTTCTACGGAGAGTACCTGTAGAAGTCTCCGAGAGCGACGTTTGCAAAGACGTAAAGGAATGCGATATTAATCATATTTCTTGTTTCAGGATGAAAAAGCAAGGGAGACAGATCCCGCTTCTGCTGGTGACGCTCCCAACAGACGAGGAAGCAAGAAAGATCCGACAGATGGAGTACGTGGCACGGCTTCGTGTCTCCATCGACGACTTGAGGCCGAAATCCGGCATCGGACAGTGTCGCCGGTACCAGGGATTCCGTCGCACACAGCGTTGCTGTAGAGCGGCGGCACGCTGTAAAGTGCGCGGGCAATCACCACTCCAGCTATTGCGCTAAACCCCGTACGGAGCGGGCTAAGTGCGTGAACTGCGGCGGTGATCATCCTGGCCAACTTCCGGGGATGTTCGAAGTTCCCACGTGCCCCGCAGCCCCAGCGGTAGCAGGTCGACGCACCAGGCCAACAGCGACAGAAGAGGACGCCGCCGACAGCGACATCCTCTCAACACCGAACGGGCGTTAGTTACGCCAAAGCGACGGCGAGCGGTAGCGAGAAGGCGCAAGTATTGAATGCGCTTAGAGCCGCAGTCGAGAAAGCGCCCGCTCCACCCGCTTTAGGGCTTCGACCCCATTGTAGGCTTCCTCAGAGGCTTAGATTTAGCGAAGATCCTACCTGTCATCCGCAAGGTGGCAGCGGCACTAGCTAAGGCGCAGTCTGCGACTGACCTGCGCGGAGTCATCGTCACACACGGTCAGGAGGTGTGTGCCCTTTTTGGGTAAACACTTTCCGGAACGGTGAAGAGAAGGGATGCCTCGGATAAGTATACTAGTATCGATTTGCATAACTATTACCTGTCCTAAACCTAAATTACTAATTGTTCTGTACTGCCTCACGATACAGAAACTCCATCCTACTACAGCAAAAATGACGACTAAACTAATAAGTTTTTCTTTTTAATTTAGAAATCCGAGGCAGCAACACCACATACATCACTCGAGAGACAACGGGACAGTTCACATAGCACCAATACCTTTTTGACCTTGGGGTTTCCCTAGAGCAAGGCCATGGAGTAGGCATTGGGCTCGGCCGTGGAGTTGGCCTTGGGGATTTTCAATGACTTAATTTCGTATTTCGACCATGAGGTTGACCTCACGCTTGACCATGGAGATGGCCTTGCGAATGTTTTGTGTTCTAATAAAGAGCCCAAATGCAAGACAGCGACAAGAACTTGTGTTAGGGTCTGCGCCCTCTTGTCGTGGCCCCCTTGGCTGAAAATAGTATTCTAATAAGGGGGTCATACCCCACTAAGACAGATATAGATAGGGTAAGGTGAATCTAAAAATTAAATATGAATGAAAATGGTTAAACTGTATTATTGATATCTTATAGAAGCAGGTGACCTTGGTATTTTTTAAAGTTAACATGTGTTTATGTCTATTTCTATCTATCTAACATCAAGTTTAAATATCATGCTGACATGGGTAACTGTTTTTGTTTTACACTGTGATTTAATTTTCGTAATGAGTTTATTATACTACATAATTATCCTAAAAAATGTTATTAAAATTATTACAGATAGCGTAAGCAACAAAAAATTCATAAGGTTGAATTTAAGTGTTAGCTCAAATTTTTGCAATATCAGAATAATGAGATTGTAAAAAAGCCACCTTCAACATAAAACGGAGGATTCATGCATTGTAATGGGTGAAATTTTGATAGGACACATTGATATTTTATAGAAGAGGTCGGCCTTGGAATTTTTAAGTTAACATGTATTTATTTATGTCTATTAATATAATATAATGCTAAGGTGTAAGACAGGTATAGGCACTTGTGTAAGGGTTTTGCTCTCCCATGCCGTGGCTCTCTCTCTCTCTCTCTCTCTCTTCCCTATTACCCCACCCCCTATCTCCCTCTCCCTCGCCCCTCCCTCTCTCTCGCCCCTCCCTCTTGGGTCTTGTGTTACGAAACTCTTAATTAAAACAAATAAACTAATGAAAACGCTTTGATTTATCAGAGTAGAATGGTTGAAAAACAAGCATTATACAGTTATTTGATTATCTCATCATTTATAACTAAACAGTGAAAAACTTATTCACAAAATCAAGCATTTGTAAATTATTATTTAGTCTAAAATACAAAAACATTAACGTATAAAGTCCGAATGGTAATCATGCAGCGCCGTTTTGTTGTAACGGAACCATCTAGAATTCTTCTTAAGGAAACGTAAATGGTAACCTAGCGGGGGTCGCCCAAAGGAATTAAAATACTCCCCGTTCCATTCTCGTCAATGTAGATAGCAGTCCAATGCTGGCCTGGTTTGTTTGCTGGATCCGTGTTCATAATAAACGCACAAGGTCTAGGTGGCTGCAGATCGATTTAAAACATTTCAACGCTTATACCTAGTAGATCTTTGGAATTGGTATGCGTCCAGTTTCGTAATAGAAACACGTTTTCCAGCACGCACATACGCGATGTGTGTGGTTTAAACAACCATATGCCTCTGCTCCCTTTTTAAATTTTTTAATCGACACACAACCGATCTCGTCCAAGTTTAGTATTGGTTTGTTAAGGAATCTTAAAAACCGTTGTTTTTCACTGCATTAACGTGAATTTTGCAGCGTTCTTATCAGCACCTATTGGAAATCGTTGTAGACTACATGACCCGACCGCATTACAGTGCGTGATATTAAACCCCTAAATACTTTATCTGGCTTGACAAGGGTTCTGATATAAAATAATTTCGAGGTGGTTTTATCAGCATCAGCAGTAACGAACCATGTAACCAATTTCTTTCAGTATGACTTCGTTGCTAACACCTCTAAACCCTTGCACGTCCAAGTATGCATGAGTCATCTTTCACTTACTGCTGTTCACTGAAACTTGATATCTAGAGTCGTCCCTTTAAACAGGCGAAATCCACGACGACATTCTGATGTTTATAGATCTCGATCACGTTATCGAATTCGGCGTACACCAAACAGTTAAGGGTTTCTACGAGCGCTTCTTCAAAACCAACTTCTAGGCGAAGGGAGCCGTTCCTAACCAAATTCCACTGAGTGATAGCGTTTTCAGACAAGTCAGGGGTAAGGTCGAAGGACAATAAACAGTAGCCGTTGGGGCAATCGCTTCTCGATATATCGTTGCCCTCATTGGAAAAATGAATACCCGTACCGGAGAATAGAGTGTAATACGCCCTTACATATAAACGATTAGCTGTCAAGTCAGGTTGTAAGGCATTCGAAGAAATTTGTTGGCCATCAATACGCAACGACATGTAGTTAGTATTTCTCTGATTGACATTGAATTGATTTGAGGTATAATCACCATTAAAGGCTTTATTTGCGACAAAACCAACGATGCATCGTTTAGGTAACTGATCCAGGAAGATATTATCCAATGATTTTCGCTGTATGCATGTAGGTATAGGTAACACTTTTAGGTCGGTCCTTCTAACCGGGTATTTTGTTGCAGTTGTTTCTAAAGCTTGCGCAATTAGAATGGTTGGGTTGATCCGCATACTTCTAACCAGTAAACTAGCGTCCATAATTATCGTCTTGTAAGTTGAACCGTGCGCGCCATTAGATTTAAAGGTGTCTCTTGATCGTACAAATGTAGCCTTTAACTCAACACCGCTCATGATAAACTTTTCTTAATTAAATACATCCGAGTGCACGTGACCAATCATCTCAACCTTGTTGCTGATCGCTGCAAGTACCTCACGTTTTGAGAAACCATTATTTACGTGTCCCAGTGTATTCATCTGCCCGGCTGTATCATTGTACCATAAGGTACAACCTAGACGTGAGCTCTTGGTCTCTTTTCCATAGTTTAGCAACGTTTCGATATATGAGCGGTAGGCGTAGGTGTTGTTCGGTTGTGACACCATCTTCTGATTTAAGTAAACCTCCACTTCTGAGAAAAGCGAATGCATTCAATTGTTTACCCGTGTCTGTAAGTGCTGTCTTGCTTTAAAACTTTATTTGTGATGTACAACATGGTCTGACTTAAGTCTATGTGTTCGTTTCCGTTTCCGGGCACTAAAAACTCTATTGAGACGTCATCACTAAGAGCTGATAAGGGATTGTAAAATATCCATTCACCACCCTCGATACTTGTTTGCCTCGACGGTAAAGCGAACAAGTCGCATTTACACGATTGTGCATGTAGAAAAGCCTTTATTAGTAGTGATTAAGGGCCGGTTCTGGACCAGTTCAAGGTCAGTTCTGAGTTTGGATCGTTCCAGAAATGATGTTATTGCTGCCTGCATTATAACGACTGTACTTGCTTGCAATTGCACTAGGACTAAACGCTGTTTAAGAAATGATTTTAGTTAAATCATGTGGGTGGGGTTGTGGTACTACTATTAAAAACTAAATGTTATGTTTGTTGTTTTCCCGACTGCACCCAAACTACTCATGAAGACATCCCTGGTGTTTAGCTGCGTTTCAAATCCTTCCATTCGATTTTCTTCTTTCAAATATTCATAAAAGCGTTGAGGTAATATACATTTAAAATCATCCGTTTCCATCACTATAAGTTCACCATACTTAGTATTTATTACTCCCACATTAATCACTTTATACCTTTTTGATATTTCGAGGTCACACGCACTTTTAAAAAGTTTGCAGTGGGTGCTTTGGTTTAACCCTGCTAATTCCATGTTTAACAATTACAAGTTGCTAACTGACTGATCTCAACACACCTCGCTGTGGGTTATATCACAAAAATGTGTCCTTGACTTAAGTACCTATGACAACATGTTTAAACTTGTTAAATACACACCTACTTTTAGTTTAGTAAATTATTTCACCTTGACCCAATTTAGTCAATATAAGCACCATTTGACCTTGGTCTACTTTTTAGCATAGACAACAACTCGCATTCTTCTTGTTTCCATGAATTGATTCTATTTTTATACTTCTAAGAAATGTCATACGATACCCCTAGAGGTCAATAACCTTTGACCTTGACTACACTATTTTTAGACTTCTAAGAATTGTAATATGATGATTACATTGCAATTTCTATTTTTAGCTTCTGACCTTGACATACAAATTTCCCGCCAAAACGTTTGACCTTGTAATGAGGTGGTGACATTGCAATTTTTAGCGAGCTCCTAAAATTTAAATTTCCCGCCAAAAGATTGACCTTGAAGAGATCCAAAAGCTTACATTTTCACCACCAGAGGGCGAGTGACCTTGAACTGGTCCAGAACCGGCCCTTAATCACTAGTCTTAATATTATATTGAAAATATATCGTCGTAGGTAGCTTTCTTTCTCTTAGCAACAGCTCTCAACTGGTTACTATTGACCAGACGTACTCTTTTATAGCCCGAATCCTCCATCATTTTATCGATTTTGTCATCGGCTTTACGCTTAAGGTTTCTACCTGCCTCGTGAAATCTTTCTTGAGACGATTCCTTAATAGGTCGATCCTCTATGACGTCACCAAGAATATTGGCCCTGTCCGGAGAGCCTCTTTTCCAATAGCCTTTGCACCAGACTTAAATAACGGTATTATACTTCTAAATATACCACCTAACCAGCTTCCTATCCCATGTGCACGCTAATATGGTGCGCCTCTGTAGGTGGAGCTGATACCGTTACCGGCCTGATTCATATAATATTGTTGATAGACTCACCATTATTGCACTTTCTTAAAGTGTAGCTTCAGAGAAGACGTCCCGAAGTCGAATGGCATTGTTGCACCCGTATCTGTTTTTATATTGATCTCGATGTTTACAAATTCCCGTGTCATCACTGGTATGTAGTGTGCAGGCGAAAAAACACATCTTTATGGCTCCCGTAAGCATAGTTTTCTGAAGTAATATTTATTATACGCATAAGCGGAGATAAAACATCAGCCACAATTTGCGGTTCAACAAACATCTGTATTGGTAATCCTATTCATATACTAGCGGGGTGCGAAGGTATTGGTTCCATAATTAAGTTTTGATACGGACGATTACCCAACTGTAAGGCTAAACGTTGTGAGAATCCGAATAGCGAGAGGGAAATTTTTAATTTTGTGGTGACGCACTCAGACTTTGGTATTCGATTGTTAACAATTTACTTATTAGCTCGTGGTTATTTGGCTCGTTGGCTATTTCTTCTATGTTGGCATAATTCCCCGAAGCGATACGTAACACATACAATCCATCCTCAATATAAATGATTTCCTCGTTGTCGTGTTGAAAGTGTGATGCAGCCTTTTTTAATATAGTCTCTAACATATCCTCTTCTCCTGCAAGGTGGATCTATAATAAATTAAATTGTCTGCCGCACTAACAGCGACAAAAGAACAAGGGTACTGAATTTCCGATTTGCCTACAACACATGAGCCTGTTAATCGTATTCGTTTTGGCAGTTGTGCCATAAAACTTGAGGTCATGTTGTCAGGAAAATACATTATAGAACTGTTACTCAATAAGGTAAGGTAAAACTCCATTTTCATGTATCTCTCAGCTGCGAAGCTAACACCCAACTATTAAATTTGTCACTGTATCCACGCCACCTGACCAGGTATTGTTTATGTAGTCCACGGACCTTCTCTGCTAAAATCTTATCGACTTTGATCGCCTTTATCAACCGTAACAAGATGCAATTTCTCCTGGTAAAAGGTACCCACAACAGGAACGTTATTAAGATCGCTTATGCGGTAAACTGGTGGTCTTCTTTTTAGCACTGCACTAAAACTTCCTCGCTCAAATTCGTTTAAAATCTCAAAGTTGTACTCAGTTCTGGCGATTCTGACATGTTCACCAATTTTATATTTAGGATGACGCGCTGTGCCTAAGTCTTTCGCGTATAGGTTATTCCACACTTACAAAACGTTTTCATCGTTTACAGCCGCAGCCGCCGTCTTTATAATAGAATGAGGGCTATTGTTGTAAGCAATCACAAGTGTTTTTGGAGCACATCAATATACCTGTAGGAATTTTTGGAAGTAAAATAACGCCATATTTTTGTTGTCAATGTTTTATTTAATCTTTCAATCACAGATGATTTTACATCAGGGTTATTCGTTACATAGCAATTGATATTTTGTTTCATGAAAAAGTTTTGTACACTGCCCGCAACAAACTCTTTGCCATTATCCGTCTGTAGATTTGCCGGTGTATTATCACTTGCCTTAAAAATATCGGCGAATTACAGATGCGGCTGTCTTCGTTTTAAGAGCTCTCGCCCAAGGTCTCTTGTTAAACACATCAATAACCGTTAGTATATAATTGTAGCCACTGTTTTGTTTACCTAAAGTTCGCATATCGCGAAGATCCGCTTGCCACAGTTAGTAAATGCTGCTC
This sequence comes from Vesta saturnalis, assembly GCA_036346205.1. Classification (NCBI taxonomy): domain Eukaryota; kingdom Metazoa; phylum Arthropoda; class Insecta; order Coleoptera; family Lampyridae; genus Vesta; species Vesta saturnalis. The sequence continues at coordinate 274,675 of JARFJB010002077.1, read as the reverse complement.
ACAATATATTTATTGCGAGGAAACTTCTTTATGACTGGTTTATGAACCGTATAAGCTTCCCGAGTCTGCAGCCAATCTTTCACCTCACCATATTTACCCTTTACAGTATTACTTAAAGGTGTTATACCCGAAAACACTGTCGGATACGAGGGATCATAGTATACAGAATCCATGTTATGTCTGACAATCTAATGAAATTCTTCTTCTCCGAGAGGATTTTCTCGATGTTTCCCGCGATTCACTATCAGCAGCGTATTTCTCACCTATAGTCGTAAGGGTCCGTTCAACGTTAGGTCATACAGCAGCAGCAGCATCATGTGTTCAAGTATTTTCGATAAACTCTTATGGTATATTTATTTCTTTACTGTACGTCACAAACTGTCGCCAACCGTGCGGGTTTGTAGTTTTTCGTTGTCTTAACGTTTCGTGAACCAGATCGATAATGCTGGAATGAGGGATGATCTCACCTTTTGTTGTAACAGTACCCATTTTATCCCAAAATACATCACCGTCTGTATTCAGTATACGCAGGAAGTCCTCACCTTTCTTCCTATATGAAGCCGAAAGCGTTGATATTATTTCGTCATTTGCCAGACTTTTGCGTTTTGGTAAATCTTTAATATCATCATCATCGCCGCTGGTTGTTATGCTAGCAGGTTGGCGTAACTGATTGGAAAAGTGTAGATATCTTTGAAGAACGTGATTGTACTGTTGACATTTGTCATTGTCGGTCATTTTGGTTTTTAAAATTTTATCCATATCGTTACCCAACTGCGTTAAAATGTTGTTTTGTGTGACATCTGGCGCCTGCAGGCTTTGTATAAAATCCAGAGGTAGAATAATCATCTTCTTCAGATTGTGGTCCATAATTATTGAAACAAATTACCCAGAATTTCACCGAGTAATGGTCCTAACAAGAGTGATAGAAATGCACCGCCCTTCTGTACAAGAAACTGTTTTTTCTTTTTCATAGATTCACCTCTCTGTGCCAGCCGTCTTAAAGTGGGGTCTAGGACAATTCGCCGTCGCCGGTTCGCCTTCGCCGGTTCGCCGTCGCCAATTCGCCGTCGGGACAGTTGGCCGTCGGTCAAATTCGCCGTAGGGACGATTCGCCGTCGGGGGATGTTTTAGACGAATTTATAAAATTAATTTGTTCTTAGGTATGCCAACACACAAAATTAATGCATAACGTAAAAAAATACTACAGATGTAAAACGATTTTAATAAGTAAAATAGGATATGTACATATTAATTTGAGGTAAATTGCGGAAAAACCATTTATTTAAAATAAAGAATGTCATAGAAAGTCTATTTAAAGTAAAGACCCTCATTATAAACACAATTTTAAGGAGACACTCATTACCAACTCATAGAAAATCTATTTAAAGTAAGGGTGTCCATTATCATATGAGAAATATAATAGCACATCAAAAAGCAACGATTTGTACGGCGAATCGTCCCTACGGCGAATTTGACCGACGGCCAACTGTCCCGACGGCGAATTGGCGACGGCGAATCGGCGAAGGCGAACTGGCGACGGCGAATAGTCCCAAACTCATTAAAGTGTGCTTATGTTGAGAGAGGCGATGCTTCTGATCACTTTACAGAGGTACACGACCTTCTAAAGTGTTATGTACACACTCGCAGATACATTCCACCTGCTTACTATCCAGACATTATAATAAAGCGCCACGTTGACTTTTACTTAATCTGGCTAATGCGCGCAGGATATCCGTGTTTTCGATTAAAGCATCAACCATCACATTTTTTTGTGGCTGTGTGAATGTGAGGCTTAAACTCTCTTTTTGCTATATGTACTTGACAAATACCTTGAGGGCGGAATATGTGTTCTATAGCGTAGCACATCCGGTCTATTCTGTTTTAAATCGAATAATAAATACATATCAGGTAAACCCTTCTGAAATTCCACCGAGATATCTTTGAATAATGGTTGCCACTCGCTGTAGAACATGATAATTTTTCAAAAGCTGTATCGCAGACAGTTTCGATATTTTATAGAAAATCAACGATAAAATACGATTTCCCATAACCCGATGGCCCCGCTACTATTGCTTAAAAGGGATGCTTAAACTGACCCTCCATCTCGAAACGCTAAACGATACTAAAGTGTACTCTGTCATCATCACGTCTTAAATACTAGATCAGAAAATCTGCGATCACAGGTATATTCTACTTTGTATCGTGCTTATCTATTAACGTCAAAATAATCCTATTGCTTTTTTAAATATTTACCAAAAGCCAACACGTGTTTTTAAATCGGGCATTAACAACAATAGTTATAAATTTGATGTAAATCTAATGATATTAACTAATTACTTAATTACTCATTTATTTTAAAGTAATTTTTGCATGTATAATGCTGAAGATTGACTTCAAGGTGAGATGGCTAGACCTAAATAAATGTATACATGTTAACTAAAAAAAAATTCCAAGGCCCCTTCTATAAGATATCAATAATACAGTTTAACCATTTTCATTCATATTTAATTTTTAAATTCACCTTACGCTATCTATCTATACTTGTTCTACTGGGCTAGGACCCCCTTATTAGAATACTACTTCTAGCCAAGAGGGCCACGACAAGAGGGTGCAGACCCTAACACAAGTTCTTATAGCTGTCTTACAAGTTAGCATTAGGGTTCCTTATTAGAATACAAAATAATCACAAGGCCAACTCCAAGGCCGAGCTCAAGGCCAACTACAAGGGCAGGCTTGAGGTCAGCCTCGAGATCAAAATACGAAATTAAGTCATTGAAAATCCCCAAGGCCAACTCCAAGGCCGTGCCCAATGCTTACTCCATGGTCTTGTCCTAGGAAAACCCCAAGGTCAAATGACGTCACAAACAACAAAATCTCAGCGAAAAGTGCCCCGTTTGTACTAAAGATCTATTTAATCTTAACTAAAATAAAATTGTATTCCGTAGTTGGCTTTTACATATACGTTTCCTAACTATTGTAGCAGGTTTACATTTATATATTCATATTTTTATTTAACGTCATAAATAATTTTCAAAAACTATATCATTTACTAAAGAAGATAACTGTAATTATTATCGAAACGTTTAAATTTGTAAAAAAAATAAACAATAGAAATCGTGAAAGCATTTTAGTTAACATTATAAATTATACTTAACCATGATGAGTATCGTACATTTGATACAAAAAGTGCTGCAAATTTAAAGACCAAAAATTGATAAAAACAAAAAATCATTTATATTAATTTTAAAAGAATATTAATGAAAGATGAAATTACTACGTCGCATGTTCCACACTTACTTTGAAGATAAAGTTAGTTGAAATAGGGTCAAATTAAGTACTGGTTACAAACACGCAGATACGTTTCTAATAAATAATAAGCGGGTAATGTTAGTATAGTATCAATTTATACAGCGTAAAGATGAATCAATAGAGAATATTCTAGAAATGAACACAGAATTAGCTGTCATTATTAGAAGCCTTATAAGAAAATTCCACCCCCTTATTGTATCCATTAATAAACCATTTAAATATTTTATGCAGGAGTAGTGATACAACTAGAGGACGAATTCGAATAACTAACTAAAATTATTTTTGGAAAGTTAAGTAAGAGACAAATGTTAAAGCCTCAAGTCTCAGTACGGCTGAAGTATAACTTGAAAAAACATGACATCGCTATGATGAGTGACAGGAACGATACAATAAAGTACATATAGGACAGATTGTAAACATTAATTAAAAATAAGTACTTAATATAGAAAATGCGTGTTTGTATTTAATCAAGTAAATCTCAACCAAAGTGTTTTATTACACACAATTTTCCTAATTTATTAGAACGCAATTGAAAATAAAATACTACTAAGAGAATAAGTATAACCTTTGTACAGTGTATGTAACTGTAAAGTAAGATTTGTAAAATTGGATATTTTCACTGGTTGCTCGTGCTACAAGCTACCATAAGAGCTTGTGTTTACAGTGGCGCGCCAACTTTATTGAGCGCCGTCGTGCAAAAACAAAAAGTGCGCATCTAGACCTAGTTATAAAAAATTAACAAACCTTGTTATAAAATAGTAGAATTTTTTTTTTGTTTTAACATGGGATGTTAGATAATGGATAACATTATTTTTAAAATATTATACAGAAGTTTTAAATTTTAAAAATTTTATTCATAAATGCAAAAATTTTAAACAAAATTATTGGAACACTGAACATATTTTAACAGAACTGGATTTTACGCGATTGGTTTTTTGATAATTGTTGTATTAACGTTTCAATGTCTAACTCTTGAATTAAAGTAGACTCGATTGAAATGATGGCAAGATTTACCAATCGTTCTTATACCATAGTAGAAAGTAAATAGTTTTTAATAATTTTTTATTTGGAAAACGATCTTTCCGCTGTGGCTATGGAAAATGACATTGTCATTAGAATTCGTAATGCCATAAAAATGTTTGGGTAAGAACAATGTAAATTATTGGTTACAATGTAATTTAGGGTAGTAATTGGAGAATGAGTGACAATTTTCTCAAAATTCTGCAAAAACTGCAATTCTTGCATAAGTTCTATCCCATGTATATCAAATTCATTTCGATTTTTATTACTTAATATACCCTCAAGTTTTGTACAGAACTCTAGCTGTTCCCGACTCAGAGTGCCTGTTAAATTTCGAAATTTCCATAAAAATTTTAAAATTAGGCAGATAACAGTTCGAATCTATCGGTATAAGATGTTGTAATAATATCTATCAAATTAAAAAAACAACAAATTTTACTTCTTCATTTTGTATTGGTTTATCGTCACCGTCGTCTAATAGAATCGCGATTTACCTAGCTTCTTCTAATAAATCATTGAAACTGTTATAAGAACGACAGTTTTTTTTAAATCAATAAAACTACTTAAACCAGCATACGCTTGCCCAATATTGAATATATATTAAACCATAAAATCATCATGCATACAAATTCAAAATTTTTTTAATTTTTTAGCAAGTGCCATACATACATTCTGTACAGCATTATCAACATTTTGCGCAGAAGTAATTACAAAAAGAGCATTGTGTATTTCGCCTAGTTGATAGCTTAAAGGTGTCATAACATCAATTCGGTTCGACCATCTGGTATCTGACAACGGCTTTAAAGTCAAATTTGATATATTGGGTGTTTCAAAAAACGATTCCGCTTTCTAGGGTAAATAGAATATTAAAAAATAATGTTAGTTTGGTTAACAAACATGTGTCCGAAAATGCCTCCTTAGGAAGATACGGCCCTGTAAAAATGTCCCCAAATATCCTTTTTTTTATTATCTCTGAAACGGTTTAAGATACCTAATGAAATTTAGACTACGAATACCTTTGATTAGGTCATAAAAGATAGTGTTGACAAATTTTTAATATTTTGTGCAGGAGCGTCGTCAAAGGGAGAGGAGTGCCACTTATTTTGCCCCCAAACTTTTTTTTATGGGGATATTTATAATTTTTTGGGCAAAATAAAATTTCTTAAACAATTTGCCATACAAAGTTGAAAGTTTTGGACTTATTTGAGATTTTAATATGTTTTACCTAAAATAAGAAATATTGAGTTGATTTACTTGAATTAAGTAGGCTTAGACTGCAGATTTTTTTGTTTGACAGATTGTTTGACACATTGTTGTTGATAGTTTTGGTTTGTTTAACAAGTTAAGACTTTTGAAAACTTTGAAAATGAATATGTATACTAATAGTGACTATACCGATATGTTGTTAACATTAGGGGAATGTGATGGAAATGCTAAAGCAGCGAAAAGAAGATATGCGGAAAATTTTCCAAGAAGAAATGTTCCGGATTCAAAACATTTTTGAATTTAGTGAGGCGGTGCATGAGACTGGAAACTGTAAACCGAAAAACGTAAATTCTGGTAGACCACGAGTAGCAAGAATTCCTCAAACAGAAGAAACTATTTTAAATCTTGTTGTTGCGGATCCTACGAAAAGTGTAAAAAATGTGACAAGGGCAAGTAACGCAAGTGTTTCTAGTGTACATCGTGTATTAAAAGAAGAATTACTGCCCCCGTTTCACCACAGGCAAGTACAAGGACTATTGCCTGAAGAGATTTTTGTGAATTATTACAAGAAATAATGAGACAAAGGCAAAGGAAAATCCAAAGGTTAACCTTTCTATTGTGTTCGGATCAATATGACCCAATCGCCTTCTTTAATGTGCACAATTCGTTAATTTGTTTAAATATTTCGTTGCCACTGCACCACTTTTATTTCATTACTCTAATAATGGTTTTTTTAATGCATTTGTTACACTCACTGTGTTTGGATCTATATGACCCGGTGATTTGTGTGGTTCAAATTAAAAGAACGTGAAGAAGATTATTATCATAAGACGAATGTATTTTATTAGTTTTGTTTTATTTTCATAAATATAAATAACTTGCGTTATTTGCGTACCGGTAAACAAGTTTATTCCTGTTGACACTGGGCTGTAGCTCCACGTATAAATGCAGCCAGTAAGCATCTGGGTGTTAGTTTCGTAGTAAATATCAAACTTGATGTTATACTGTAATAAGAAATACCTAACAATTGAAATTTATTATTTAAAATGTGTAGTGAGAGAGTGCTTACAGATAGTGAACTTGAGAAACTTTTGTGTGTTCCTGATGGTGATTCTAATGCTTCTGGGGAAAAAGACCATTTGTCCGAAACCGAGATATATAATAGCGGATCGGATGATGAAGTGGAAGATACGATTTCAGATGAAGCTGATACGGATAATCACGTAACTTCAAAAGATGGCTATATAGTATGGAATGAAAAGACACACCAATCGGGAAGGTAGTCAGTAGCAATTATTATTTCGTTGATTCCTGGGCGAAGTAGGTATGCTAGGTCGCGAATAATTGATATAAAATCCGCGTACTTCTTATATTTCACAACCAAAATTGTAAACCTAATTTTGAAAATGTCAAATTTAGAAGGCAAAAGACTTTGTGGCGACACCTTTCAAAAACCAACATTAGTTAAACTAGAAGCATATTATGGCCTACTGTTTCTAGCTGGAGTGTATAAATCTCATGGATAGGCAACAGCCAGTCTGTAGGATGGAAATGTAGGTCGTCCAATATTCAGAGCAACGATGTCCCTACAACGATTTCATGTAATTGCACGAATAATTCGCTTTGACGATAAAAAACTCGACCACAACGACGCCAAACTGATAAATTAGCTCCCATAAACGGGACTTGTGGTATGAATGTGTTGCAATTCTACCTACGCTCTATAATGTTCACGAAAATGTAACAGTTGATGAGCAACTGGTACCTTTTAGAGGATGTTGCCCTTTTAGACAGTACATCGCGAATAAACCTGCTAAATACGGAGTCAAGATTTGGACTTTATGCGATTCTGTAACTGCTTATGCATATAACATGCAAGTTTACCTCGGGAAAAAAGAAGGTAAACCTCCAGAGAGAGGTCAAGGTAGAAGAGTTGTGCTAGATATGGATACTTATGGTCTAAAAGGTCACAACGTAACGTGTGATAATTTTTTTACCTCGTACGGTCTGGGGCAGGTGCTATTGAAAAGAAAAATAACCATGCTTTTTTTTCGCAAAGGTAAGCCTGAATTGCTCAAGATACCTATGTAAAGCTCATGTATATTACTACTGTCAAGACTGTAACAAATAAATGTATATACTTAACTACTACGTTTTTCAGATGTTCTTTACATAACATTTATAATAATATGTAACAAAAATAAAATAACGTAATAAAATGCAATAAATAATAAATACTACATCTTATTTCTTATTATTATTTACTCGTATATCAAATTAATTTTATTAAATACATAAATAAAAAGTTTACCTCGAGTAGGATTTGAACCTACGACCTGTACTTTGCTAGAGTACCGCGATAACCAACTGCGCCACCGAGATTCAAGTCCCAATCGGTGTAAATTTTCTCTTTATGTATGTAGAACTGATGTAAATTCTAAATAATTTTTAATTTACATTTTTACCTTTGAGCTTATTAGTTCATAACAAAAACTTGTAATAATTTACTATTATATCAATTTAACGACAATAAAACGACAACTATAGGCTTTCGGGTCATAATGACCCGAACACAATAAGTGAAGCCAAAGTGTTAACATAATAGGAGGGTTAAACGTGTAACGCATTATCAACATAATTTTAAGTTGAGTGTATGGGCTGCTTCAATAGGCAACAGTCTCGTTGCATATCATATTTTTGATGGAAATTTAAATGGCGATGTTTACTATGAATTTTCGGATAAACGTTTCGTTTCCGCTATTAGAAGATTTGCCTCTTACTCTACGAAGAAATATGGTTTTTATGCGTAATGGTGCTCCACCTCATTTCAGTAGACAAGCTAGAAGATGGTTCAACGAACAGTTTCCAAATCATTGGATTGGTCGAAGTGTTGATGCTCCTATCTACTGGCCACCAAGGCCCCCTGACCTAAATCCCTTGGATTTTGATGTGTAGAGTGTAGTTAAAGAAAAAGTATACTCAAGCGAAATAAATTCCATTGAAGAACTTCACGCGAGAGTTGAAAATAATCTAAGAATGTTAATTCAAGAACCACGGCTACTCGAAAGAATTATGTTTCCACTAGAAAAACGTTTACGATTATGTATTCGTGAAAATGGTGGGCATTTCGAACATTTAATGTAAAAACCCGTACCTACTTATTCAATTTTTTTTTTATTTGTTTTGTGTTATTCGTTTTTTTTAATTGTTTCTTTTGTCTGTTCTGTGTTAATCTTATTTATTAACCGTTTCATTTTAAAATAATTTATTAATTCGGTCAGCATTCGTTGCTAAAACCTCAAATAACCCCAAAACCAGTCATTTTTTTGACTTTCAAATGGCAAACTGTTTAAAAAATACTATTTTTGCCCAAAAAACTACAAATATCCCCATAAAAAACAGTTTAGGGGCAAAATAAGTGGCATCCCCTTTAGCGACGCTCCTGTACAAAATATTAAAAAATTTGTCAACACTATCTTTTATGATCAAAGGTATTTGTGGTCTAAATTTCATTTAGGTATATTAAACCGTTTCAGAGATATTAAAAAAAGGATTTTTGGGGCCACTTTTACAGAGCCGTATCTTCTTAAGGAGGCATTTTCGAATACATGTTTATTAACCAGACTAACGTTATTTTTTAATATTCTATTTACCCTAGAAATTAGCATAACGTTTTTTGATACACCCTGCATGTTTTTTCAAAATCGTCCATCGATAGCTGAGAAAAAGTTATAAAGTTCTTGAACCATAAAAAAAATTTACAAATAATATATTTGACTTTGCGCCATCGTTAACCACAAGGTTGAAATTATGGTTACATCAGCGTACGGAGATCTAATCTAATCCATAATTTTCTAACGTTGATAACAAAAAAATTGTTAAACCTTCATCGGTAACATCAGTAACAGAACAAAAAGTTAGGAAGTGTTCTTCAATACTAATTCCCGAATCGGTTAAATTGATGAATCTGATACATATGTTTGTGCGCTTACATTTTAAACCGGTTGACATATTCAGACTAAATAGGATTTTGCGATCATTTCGATACATTTCAAAAAGTTGCCATTATTTACTTCATATAATTTATTAGTAGTACCTCGAAAGGCTAAGTTTTGTTCAGCAAAAAATTGAACCGTATAAAAAATACGATCAATAACGGCTTCAGAATCTACAGTTTTGTTCTTTTTCATTCGATTTAAAAGATCTGTGCATTGCTTCAAATTCTGGAAATGTAACTTACTTTTTTTGTGGTAACCTAAATGTTCACTTAAATTTAAATTAAACCCAGTATCGTTTTATAGTTTTCGGAGAATTTGCAACGCACGAGTTGCCCATATCGACGGCGTGGGTCCGTGTGTTTATTCGGACAAACTTTTTTTTTGAAACGAACGAAAGATTTCTTGCTTGGTAATTGACGAGAGACATGGTGAAATCGCGACACCGAAGGCGCAGCGATTTTACCTTTTGTTATTTGCTCGAGTCGTATTACCTAAAAGCAACAAAGCTTGAGTTTTGTCAAAATGAAAGTTTGTCCCGGAAATAAACACAAGCTCGAATAGTATTTGGTAAGACAACTCAATGAATAATTTAATTAAAAATAATAAACTATATTTTAAGCGTTACTGATAGAATTTAACTATCGTTACCATGGAAACATATTAACATGTAGTTCATGCACTTGCAGTTATCCGATGTAAAAGTGATAAAATGTACACTAGAATGCATTATTTTTGACAGAAGAATTAAATTTTCAGTAGTAATATCACAAGAGAGTGAGAATAAATTGAAAATAATTTGACAGGTTTTCGAAAACCTGTTGTCAGGCAATAGGGGGCTCTCGTGTCTATTGCCTAGTGGCAACAGGGTAGATAAAATATGGGAAATTATTTTCCAATTTATCGAATTCTCGTGTGGTATTCGTTGGATTATTTTTGACGTTACAATAAGATACACGTTTTCAATATTATATTTTTATTTTAACAAATTAAGGTTTCTGAATTTGTCTAATTGATGACAGAAGTCAAATAAAAACATACGTTGTCATACAATAAAAACAAAATGCTTAAAGTTATTCTCGCGGTAATAATGTAGGTAGATTATTCCCACTAATGTTTTGATTGGCTAAAACGCATGCACATGACTTAAATTGAAAGTTTCTATTGGTTCTTCAAAACGTCAAAAAAGAATGGTTTATATACCAATAATTGCACTTTTTGTATTGTGTGTTATCATATGCTGGTAAAATCCTGACAATAATTTCAAAATTCAAGGAAGTTCATACATAATTTATATGAAAATGATATATTTGATGACAGATGATCGTTCCCCACATAACCTTTATTAAGTGAGGTATTAAGTATAAAGTTACAGGGGTATAATATATTTATGCAAGTTCTATATATAATTACACATTAACCCCAAATTATACATTTTAGCCAGTTAAAATGTCATGTCATTTTCTGTTTGTTCCCTAATTTGTAACTTGTTAATAAATGAGAGTAATAGATTTTTAAAACATAGAGTTCCTATACAGGTATGGAAAAATATTATCGCGGGTCTGACTTATAATAAGTAAAACAAAGACAGTACAATCAGTTCACGTGCTAAGTGAGATATAATACACAATAAACTAAAAGCGCTGATGCCATACATGCGTCTTTTGAGTAGGTTAGAATCAATGACACATTTAATTGCTAATGTCAATGAGAATTGAAAATTAGTGTTTTTGCAAGTCCGACACAATACTCATGTATTCCACTGAAGAAAAAATACAGATTATTAAGTGGTATTATTCAGGAAGCCACTACACAAGAAATAATGGGTAGGTTTGTTTTTTCCGTTGAGAACAGGGCAATTCCATCAGAAAGTATGATTATGCAAACTGTCTGCAAATATGAAAGATGTGGAAGTTTAAACAATAATTGTAGAAAATGCAGTAGCATTGATAGTAATGATGGTGAGCATCCTGGTCGTAACTTAAACGAAGAGCGCGAACTCCAAGAAATTGCAGTGTGTAGTTTAGCAGAAACTAATTACCCGTGCAATAGTACAAAAATTGCTGAAGAAATGAATATTGAACCAAGAACAGTTCGCAATACCTTGAAAAGGAATAAATACCGTTGCTATAAGTTGCAAACTATGCAAGAAATTTTTCCAGGAGATCATCAAAAGCGTATGGAATTTTGTGAGATATGATGAATCGGGCTAATGAAAACGAAAGATTTATTGAAAACATTTTGTTTACCGACGAGTGTTCTTTTAACTTACATGGCCATCACAATCCGTCTGTCGCTGTTGGTTACTCTCGGGAAAACAAACACATTAGCATTCCTTACCGGGCACAATACCCCCAAAAAGTTAATGTGTGGGCAGGAATTTTATGCAAATCCATAATTGGTCCATTTTTTATCAACGGAAACTTGAATCCGGACAAATATGTAGAACTGTTGAGAAACCAGATAGTTCCAGCTGTTCAACGCCTCAATATAAATTTTGATGACATTTGGTATCAAGAAAATGGTTGTCCTGCTCATACTGGAATAAGAGTTCAACAGTTTTTGGAAACTACGTTCCCTAACCGTATTATTAGTAGAAAAGGTACTGTTAAAAATCCTCCTCGCTCACCTGATATCGCGCCGAACGACTTGTTTATTTGAGCATACGTATCCCAGCAAATTTATGGACACAGGCATGACCGTGCTAACAATTTGGACGAACTTCGTGTCTAAATTACAGACTCTTAAACAGCATCACCCAAGAAATGTTAGAAAATACCCGAACTGAATTTTATTACAGATTGGGTTACTGCCTTGCGCAAGGTGGAAGTCTTTTCGAAAATCTTATAAAGTAGAGTTTTCAAAAAAAGATTCATTTTGTTCATTTTTAAAAATAGTTGGTTTTTCAATAAGAATTATAATGGTTAAGTTAAACCTTAAACTTAAGTTATACTATCAATGTAAATGTTAATCTTCTTGTTTGTAGCTCTCGTAAGTTTCTTCTTGGTTCTTCTTACGAGTAGTAATCGAACCATGTCATAAATTCGCAATTACAATAAACTTCGATGTTTGAGGTATTATCATTTGATGTTTAAGTGTAAAGTATTTACTTAATAGTTTCAAAGAACACGCGACTTTTCACCATCTTTGGTTTCGTTAGAAATGTTGAACCTAGATTGAAGGAGACTTAAGTAGTTCATATTTTGTGCCTACATACAAATATGTACAAGTGGCAACATATAACGCTTATTGGATTTCTTTCTAGGTTATTATAAGTCAGACCCACAATAGGTTTTTACATACCTGTATAAGACAGAGTACCGCAATTGATTTGGCCGTTCCTTTGGAGTTAAAATGGCGGCTAGTGACGTTATGACCTCTTAGTTGTGATAATTTTTATGTGCGAACGAATTTAAGATCTATTTCTAGAGTTATCCAAAAAGAATGCAGGGTTATTGTGTTCCTGAATGCAGGAATCGCGGCTATCGATCGTTTAGTGTACCCACAGCCAAAAATGATGGCCAGAGAAAAAAAGTGTGGTGAAATTTCATTAACAGAAGGGAATTACCGGCAAGGGCATCAATTTGTGAGGTGGTAATATTGTTTTGATATTAAAAATCGTAATATGGATACTATTTCGCTACAATTTGTATTTCTTATTACACTGCCTTTTCAGGTACATTTTAATGACGATCAGTTATAAGCTATGAGGAGAATGTTTTAATTTATCCCAAGTTAGAAGTCTTCCATTATTTCTTGAGTGCCGAAGAATATTTTGTAGGTAGTTGTCATGCTAATATTGGAGAAAAAGTTGTAAATTTATTTTTTAGAATCAGTTTTTTTTTTGCATTAAAAATATATAATAAGGAGGAGGTTAAAAAAATTAAATCTACCGAGTTTGTTAGAAGTAGCAAAAGTATTGCTATGCATGCACTTATAAAGAATATTAAATAAGTAGCTTGTATTTTTGAAATAAAAAATAACGACTTGACTTTGTATTTTAATAACTATTTGTACAACTCGTTTTGAAAGTGAGAAAAAGAGATTCTATATTGAACCAGCATGGGTAACGATTTCTTTGCCTGACAGTTTTGAGTATAATCCCATTGTTTATGTATGAATAATATGTATATAAACAATGCTAAGCATTACGGTACTATCTGACACCAATACCTTTTCTTCAATTCAAAATTCCCGCCCAGTTCAGGAGTAAAAATGGCATCAATTGCGATACTCTGTCTATATAGGAACTCTATTAAAACATTATATAGTGCGACAAAGTAAACAAAAACTTCGGAAAATATGTGAACTAAATACTGAGTTGGTAATGCGATCAAACATGTAACCAATCACAATTAAGATGTACAAACCTTGGCATAAATTCGTCATTCGCCGTTTATCCACACTTGAAAATTGTGTTTCTGAAAATCGCTGTTTACCTTATTAGTGAAATTGGTATGTAGTTATATTACAAATTGTCAGTAATCATAGTTAATATTAACCTCAACAGGAATTATGCTTTTTAATCATTTAACGCAACAGCATTGATTAATAATTCTGTAACAGCAACAGCTATTTACAAAATGCTGCATATTTAGTTAATTAGTTTTGCTTTTAGTTGGATTTACATACTGCTAACAAAATTCATATGGCGGAAAAATCAGAGAAGACGGTCCATTCTGAAACTCAAAACATTAGCAAGAACGTTGTTGACTTCTTTGATAGGCAAAAAGCAGCTGGAGTATGGTCATTGGCATTAGATAAAGCAACGAGTGCTGCGACTAGCAAATTCGTTTCTTTCATTAAAAATATTAGGTAATTTTGCTTGAATAAACATGATTTTTAAATAATCACTGTTATTAAAGCTGAAATAACGACATCTGAGAGTGGCATCTTAAAGTCTCCCTTGAAGAAGAAAAGAAGTGGTGGTTCAACAAAAATTACTTTGGATAATATGGATTCATCTGTATTGAAACAAACTATCCATGAAATTTACATTATGGAAAATAAGGTTCCCACTTTAAATATGTTGATTACCAACATATTTTTTGATAATGGACTTTTGATATTTAGATCAAAAGGTAAATCTGGAGATTAACATGACCACATGAACCACACACATTTTTTAAATTGGATGTAAAGGCAATTGATCCCAAATTGAGGGAAATGGAGTACCAACAACAAGTAAGATGCGTAAATCTGAATTAATAACATTGGTCAAGCTCAAGAAATTTAATTATAGTAAAACATATTACGTTGATGAAGTATTAAAACAGCATGGTCCATACCACTGCGAACTTAATCCAATTGAGCTCATTTGGAGTTTGGCAAAGCGTAAAGTTGAAATGAACAATATATCTCAACGTAATAGTCAAATTAAAAAATTAGTGAAAAATGCGTTTGCAGAGATAAATGTATCTCATTGGGAAAAGTGTTGTGCACATGTTAAACATGTAGCTAATGAAATGTGGGAACGTGATGAATTACTCGATGAAACTGTAGAAAGGTTGTCATTTCAAGTAAATACAGATTCATCAGAGGAAGAGGAAGAAAGTTGTCAAGAAGAAGAGCAGGAGCATTTTTTTTAGTTCAATTATTATTTTTAATATTAATTTTCTCAACACTAACCATTGTAACTTATTAGTCACTTTATATTCAAATGTGGGACACTGCTTTTCTTGATTATTTTTTCTCAAGCTTTAAAAGTGTGATCAGAATGATGTGTTTTCAAATATTCTACAAATGTTTACAAAACTATGAAATGTGTGAATTTTTTTTTTAGAAAATGTTATAACTTGAAATCCATCTTATGTGTACTTAAACAATAAATACGTACAATTTGTTTGGTAAGTAATTTAATAAAGTTTTATATCCCTAACTTAAATAAATAAATTTGTTGACAAAATTTTGAATAAACGTTTTATAAATTTTGCTCTGTACGTCTTCGCAGGGATTTTCTTTACTTCGATAAGCTGAAGTATACTTGAATTTTTGTAACGGTGTGAATAGTTTGATTCAAATAAAGTAGGGTATGGCTGATCGACGTAAAACTAATAAAATTACATATTTCTCTCTCTCACTCCACCCTCTCACCCTCAACCTCTCTCCCCTTCTCTGCCTTCTTCCCCTCTCCCTCCCCCCTCTCTCGCCCTCTCTCTCTCTCGCGAGGAAAATGAGATGTGGTGGAAGTGGAGGGATGAGAGGAGAAACAAGATTATGGCAGAGAAGAGAAAACTGAGGGGTACGGGAATTTACATAGATACGATCTAACAAGGGAAGAAAGCAGAGTACAAACAGAAATAAGGAACAGGGCGGCGGAAAGAAGAGCGGAGGGAAGAGAAGTATGGGTAGGATATAGAAAAATGGCGATAGATGGGGAAAGATACGTATGGAATGAGAGAGCGAAGGAGCTAAGTAGAGAAAGGGGAGATAGAAGGGACATAAAAAGACCAAAAAACTAAAAAAGGGGGAGGTAGAAGGAAAACTACAGGAAGGGATGGATGAAGTAGAGGAACTGTTCTGGAATGTGGCGGGAATAAATAATAAAAATTAAGAGTTTTGGGAGTATGTCAGGCAGCAGGACGTGGTGAGATTACAAGAGACATGGCTACCAGAAAAAGAACGGGCGGGGTGGAAAAGGGAACTGCCAAGTGAATTCTCATGGGTGGTTCAGTGAGCGGAAAAAAACAATACAAAAGGAAGAGCAAAGGGGGATAGTAGTGGGAAGAGAAAGTACAACAAAGAAGAGGTATCACAGAAAGAAACATACAGTGGAGTAAAGAAAAAATAAAAATAGTGACGGTATACAGTAGAAAGATGAGAGACTAGGGAAAATTTAGAGGAGGTGATAGAAGAGAGGGGGGAAGGTATGACAGTAATAGGTCATTTTAACGCGAGAATAGGGGAAGAGGAGGGATTACAAAAAAAGATAGGGATGGGAAAAAGACAGACAAAGGGTAAAGTGTCGAATACGGAAGGAAAAGAATTGTTAGAAATATGCAACGAGAGGGGGTGAGAAATTATGAATGGAAATGAGGGGGGAGTACATGTATATAGGAGCAAGGGGAGAATCATTAATAGATTATGTAATTACGAATGCTGAGGCTGAGGAAAAGATGAAGATATTTAGTGTAGTGAGAGGGTTGAATCGCACCACCAACCCCTGCAAATGATAATGGAAGGGGGGCAAAGAGAAGAGTGTAGAGAAGAAGAGGAATATATAATTAAGAAGGTCTGGACAGAAGAGAGTATAAAGAGGTACAAAGAAAAAATGGTAAAAATAAGATGGGAAGGTAATGGAGTGCAAGGAAGTGTGGAAGAAATGAGAGAGAGAGAATGGAGGAAGCAACGGAAAAAGTCAAGTTTAAAAGATGGAAGAGGGAGAAAATCGGATGGAAAAGATGGTGGGATAGAGAATGTAAGGAGGAAGGCAAGAAGAACACTAAGACGGCGGAGAACGGGGAGCGCAGAAAAAGAAGAATATAAAGAAGCAGTAAAGATATACAGGAAAACATGCGAAAGTAAAAAGGAAGAAAACAAAAAGAAACAGGAAGAGCAGATTAAGGAGAAGAAGACGTATGGAAATTATTAAACAAAGAAAAGCGGAGAAGAAGGACACAAACGGGAATACAAATAAAAGAATGGGAGAGGTATTTCAGAGATACTCTGGAGGGAGAGCAAATACAGGATGTAAAAGGAAGACAAAGCAACAAAAGACACGAGATAGGGGAAAAGCAGGAATAAAAGAATAAGAAGTGAGAGAGGCAATAAAGAAGGTTATAAAATGGAAAGCGGCAGGAAAAGATGAGATACAAGGTGAGGAGTGGATATACGGGGGAGATAAGGTGACCAAAAGGATGACGGAAATAATAAACAAAATATGGAGAGGACAATGATTCCCGAAGAGGAAGGAAGGGCATATTTGCCTCGTGTACAAAAAAGGAGACAAGAATCGGATCACAAATTACAGGGGAATTACATTACTAAACACAACCTACAAAATATATACGAAGGTTCTGGAAGAAAGGTTAAAGAAGACGGCAGAGGAAAAGAAGCTGTTACCAGGTGGTAACAGCTGGCAGGCAGGATTCATGAAAGGAAGAACGACTGATAACGCATACATATTGAAGTATATGGCAAACAAGGAATTAGGAAAGAAAAGAGGTAAAATGGTAGCGGTAGTCGTAGACATAACAGCGGCATTCGATAGGGTGAACAAACAAAAGATGTGGGAGTTCATGAGGAAAAAAAAACATAAGCGAAAGGATAATAGAAAGGATAGAAATATTCGAAAAAACGAGGAACAGGGTGAGAGTAAATGGGGAACCGAGGGAAAGATTTGTAACGAGGAAGAGATTTTGAGACAAGGATGCCCACTGAGCCCAAGCCTGCTCGCATATACTGGAGACCTGGAGGAGACATTAAGGGGACAATAAGAGGGAGACCTGGTGATGGGGAACATGAAAGTGTGGACGCGCGCATACGGTGATGATATAGTGTTATTAGCAAGGGAGGAAAAAGAAATGAAGGGGATGCTAAAAATGTTGGAGAGGTATTTAAAAAGGAAAGACAGGAAGACAATGGGAATAAAACTAAGGTGATGGTATAGAGAAAAGGGGGCGGAAAAAGGAGGGCTGGAAATGGAGGGATGAGGAGATACAGCAAGTAAAGGAATTCACATACCTGGGATACACAATGAGACAAGACAATAAAGATGGAGAACATATAAAAGAGCGAGTGAGAAAAGGGAATAAGCTAATAGAGTGTAGTGTAGGGGAAAGACTGTTTGGAATAGACATAAGGAAAAGTAAATTATTATTTGAGAAACTGATAAAAAGTGTGGTACTGTACGGGGCGGAAGTGTGGGATAGAAAGAATACAAAGAGATAGAGGGGCTGCAAGAAAAATACTGGAGGTGGATACTGGGAGTGGAAAGAGAAACACCAGGATACATCAGTAGAGAGGAAGTGCAAGTAGAGAAAATAAGGGTGGAGGTGGGAAATAGAGCGGTAAAGTACCAGGAGGAAATGAGTAGAAGAACGGAGTGTAAGATTCTAGAAGAATGCTGGAAAGAAATACGAGAAGGAAGAATAGAATATGGACAAAAAGCCAGGAAAGAATATTACGAAAGAAACGGATATGCAAAAGAAGAAGTAGAAATACTAAGAAGGGAAGGAGTGAACGTGAGAGAGGATATAATTAGAAGGGATAGAGATGTGCAAAAGCAGGAAAGATGGTCGA
Organism: Vesta saturnalis; assembly: GCA_036346205.1. Taxonomy (NCBI): domain Eukaryota; kingdom Metazoa; phylum Arthropoda; class Insecta; order Coleoptera; family Lampyridae; genus Vesta; species Vesta saturnalis. Next base: position 255,905 of record JARFJB010002077.1, on the reverse strand, counting down.
AGCTGAAAGAAGGAAAATACAATGTAAACTATAGGAACATTAAAGAAGCGAGATAGTTGAATGGGAAAGGGAGAAGGGAAAGAAAGAAAATGATAGCGAGATTTAGATTGTGGAAATGAAGAGAGGAGAAACATGTACTGGAGAAGGGACGAAGAGAGAAAATGTAGGCTGTGCGGAGAAGAGATAGAGTCGATTAAGCACATGTTGCAAGAATGCAGGGAATTAAAGGAGGAGGAGGATGGTGGAAGAGATACTAGAAGAAGGAGGAAGGGGAGCGGAGTGGATGCAAGAAACATGGAACAGAAGAAGACAGTTAATGGGAGAAGAGAAAAGAGAGAAGAAGTTAGTGTAAGTGAAGTGAAAAAAGGAGAGACTGTAAAGAGTGTAGAGAAGGCAAATGTAAATAGTAAAACGCAAGCACTTTGCAAAATTTTCGAAAATTAAGCAAATAAAGTATATTAGTAGTAGTACAACTTGTACAGTGAATTATCGATAATTTGGTAACATTTTTACATAATTTACATAAAATTTACAACATTTTAGGTATACTCGTAAAAGCACCTTAAATCTCAAGCGCAGCTCGTACGTGACAAATCAAGGGGCACTCGTTCCATTTGAATCTGTTATGCAGGTGGGTATGTAGTACATTATTGTGTAAAATATGATACTTGGAAGGACTACTTTTAGTAGAAGCATGTAGGGTCAGTATAAATACAGTTAGTGCTGTAAAAAAAAGCCCAAAAAGAAAATAAACCTCCACAGTCACCAGCTACGCGGAGGAAACGTACGGAATCTAAGTCCAAGGAGTTATGCTAGCATTAATGTCTCGAAATTTAAGTAGTTCACATTTCCTCTCAGATGCTCTGTATTCAATTACATCACTCATGTACATCCATCAATTAACACCACATGAATGCATATTGTTCACAAGAGAAAATCCCTAAACGTAAAATCAATTCCATTTTAGTTAAATAAATCTGGACTAATTTTTGTTAAGAAGTTTGTCAGACAAAGCAAATATACATCATTTGATAAGAAGGTGAATTTAATCGAAGCCAATCCAGAGTATGCCTTAATTCCATACCCTAGTGGAAAGGAAGTTAATTTTTTTTTCATTGCAGCATTTGACACCGGTCAATAATGACAACAATGAAAATAATGAAGCAATAGATGACATTGCACAAAAAGATAATGGCATGCTAAAAGAAACTGATCAAATGTTGTAAACCTGGGGAGAATGTTATGTAATGTTGGTGTTCTTATTTATTCATTATTGTTATTATCAGTTACCTCGCTTTACTGTTGTCCAAGTCATACTGAAATTTTATGCTCTTTAAAGCCTTTAGAAAAGGATTGGTTATTATCGTTTCATTTTGTATCTAAACAGTAATAAATTTCAAATTTCTTGCTAGTTGTAGTAACTACTGGGTTTTTCATTAAGAGCGACGTATTTTGTTTTTTCAATTAAAAGACTTGTGGGTTAGTTGTAGAAATGATTTTTATTTCAAGTGAAAGTACAATCAATGTCATTATTTATGGAAAACGGCATCGTTTAAACGTCCGCCGCGGAAGCGCTGGAACGAGTGAGTACGCTGGACCCAATTTTCCATGACTCGAGCACACAAATCGGCCGAAATACCAGAAATTTCGCGTTCGATGTTGGACTGAAGCTCTTCTAACGTTGCTGGTTGCTGTTGCTGTTAGCATAAACCAGTGATTTAATGTAGCCTCAAAGAAAAAAGTCGAAAGGGGTTAAATCGCACGAACGAGGCGGCCATTCGCGAGCACGGTTGAGTGAGATAACTCGCTCTCCGAACTTGGTCTGCAATGATTCGATTTTGTCGTACGCTGTATAGCACGTTGCGCCGTTATGTTGCAATCACATATCGTCCAAGTTCATAGCGTCGACCTGGTCCCAAAAATACTCGGATATCATGGCTTTGTAGCGATCGCCGTTGACGGTTGGTGGCGCGCCGTTTTCATAAAAAAAAATTGGCCGATGACGCCGCCGGCATAAAAACCCCACCAAACAGTTAATTTTTTCGGATAAAATTGTGTCTCGTACATCACTTCAGGCTGCTCACTCGTCCAAATGCGACAATTTTGCTTGCTGCCAAAACCATCGAACCAGAAATGAGCTTCATCTGAAAAAGATAATTTTCTTGTGATAGTCATCGTTAGCTTGTATCTGGTCCAGAGCCCAATCAGCGAATGTGCGACGCTTCAAATGGTTGGTTTGCTTCAGTTCTTGAGTCAACGCAATCTTATACGGGCGGAGAACCAAATCCTTTTGTAAAATTCGCCACAAACTGGCCACACTGATGTTCAATGCCTGCGATCGACGTAGAATCAACATCCTTGACTGCTCACGCACATTCTCTCGAACGGCCCCGATATTTTCTTCACTTCGAGCATTACGCCGTCGCACAGACGCTAGGACATTATGCATTGCATAAGTTGTTTCGAGTTTTTGCACCAATCGTTCAAGAGCCATCTTGTTGGACGGTTTCGTAGATAGAAAATTGGCGTAAGCACAGGCAACGTAGTCGCGATAGAATGTGAACTTAAAAATAAAAAAAATTGAATAATTTGCAAACGTTGTTGAAGCGTGTATCTCTCGATGATTAAATGGCATAGACTGACGTTTCAAAATGTGAAACAATTTAGAAGCCAACTTCACTCCTATTCGAGAAATGTTAAAAACAAGATGAGTCGCTCTTAATGAAAAACCCCATATATGCCAGTCCAAACGGATCCTGAGACAGCAGAGCACTCAGATAGCGTGGGTGTTTTGAAGTGTGGGTAAAAATAAAGAAGATGGTTAGGTTAGTTAGAAAACAATAACGAAATGGTAAACAGACAGGTAGGGATAACAGACAAGAAACAGGCGCCACAAGCTTTAAAGAAAGAAAAGATAAGTTAATATTTCTTGAAAGAGAGACCCTGTAAAGCTTGAAACAGGGAGCAACAGGAATAGCAATTATACAACAAGCGTAAATTTATTCCTTAATTCCCAACAAAAACTGTTATATGCAGAGGTTTAAATATATATATATATATATATATATATATATATATATATATATATATATATATATATATATAACATGCAATTTTCCTCATAACACTACTAAATATAAATTTATGCTAATATCACAATAAGAACACCGAAAAATAGTGAAACTGCGTAATTTAGCGCAGGTACGAATATTGACATTGACGAGGGCAAGTCGCGAGATTTACTTGTGACAAATTCACCTTTAAATTATCTAAAATTATTAATAACACGTAATGCCCCTCTCTGGAATGCTAAAAGATCTTTCATACGTAATCCCTGAAAAGGAAAATTTATATACATAAACAACCGTAATAGTTGACAGAAAGGTAACAATCCAACTTGCCTTTCGTTTCACAATATATGGGCACAAATCCCCCCTTTAACAATCACAAATTTAAGTCGATATATAAATAATTGGAGAAGCTTGTTCAGTTCATTCTATAAGTTTTAGCATGCATATACGAGTAACTCGTCAAGTAAGATTAGGTACCAATGACCTGAACACTGTTTTCCTAAAGCAAGCAAATTTATACTTAAAAGCTAACAAACATAGTATAACTAATATGACACAGACAACGGTAAATATATATATATATATATATATATATATATATATATATATATATATATATATATATAACCCATATTATGGGTCTTACGCCCTTTGTATCTGAGATACAGGGCGTTTTATGAATTTTTACCATTTCTCTTCTTACTCATAACTTACGAACCGCCCTGTAGATTTTTTTTTATATTTGGTATACATGTTCCTCATATCTCGTGGGATATACCGATGTAACAAAAATATAGATAATCCAGGTCCGGCTTTACGAAAAATTCACAAATTCTTCCATCCTCCAAATAACACCCTGTATAGTTGATTTTTTTAATTTAATCGCCATATTTGAAAAGAGCGCAAAAAAACTGAATTTAATCGTGTGGTTGTATTTTTGGGGCAGACGACTTTACTACGAAAATTTTAATTTGTAGGATTTTGCAGTGAAGAAATGAAATTTATTGCGTTTTTATCCATAACTGGGGAACCACCCTGTATAATAATTTTTTATTTAATATACAGGTTCTTGATTTTTAGTGGGATATGTCGATGCGTTAAGAAATGATAATGCAGGTCCAGCTTTACGAAAGATATACTTATTTGCCAATCCTTCATACAAAACCCTGTAGATAAAATTTTTTGAAATTCGTATCAAAATTTACAAAGTGCACAAAAAAGTGGAATTCGGGAATTGTCTTTTTGTTTTTGGGCATATGATAATACTACATAATTTAAATTTCACAAATTTTACACTTCGCCGTAGGAAGATAAATGATTAAATAAATAAATTTAAATTTCAAATTACAGTTTACAATAATTTTATTAGTTGTTTTGGAACAAATATTATGTGTAAAACACGTTGAGCAACAGGTAACAAGAAATAACAACAACATTAACAAAAGTACTTAATTAAAGAAAACATAAATAATAAAACTAGAGCAAATGCTCAAAGTGACCACCATTTTGATTGATACATTTCCTTGCTCTCGTTAATATGTGCCTTATCGATTTCCTAATAATGTCTGGAATATTTCTTATTTCCGCACATGCGTTTTCTATTCTCTGTAGGAGTTCTTCTCTACTGCTTATTTCGGAACTGTATACTTTTGATTTAAAGAATCCTCAAACATGATAATCAACGGGATTACAGTCAGGTGACCTTGAAGGCCAGTTATTTGGACCATTTCTTCCAATCCATGTGTTCGGAAAGTTGTCGTTTAAAAAATTTCTTACGATGAGCCGATGATGAGGAGGAGCACCATCGTGTTGGAAATACATACCGGCGACATCGACATTATGGTCCGCTAACAGCACTGATAAAATACTTTCAAGGAAATCTAAATAGACTTCACCAGTCAGCCGGTTAGGCAAAACATAAGGCCCGATTAAATTGTTGTCAATGACGCCGCACCAAACATTGACTGAAAATTTGTGATGTAAATGAGTCTGTCTAATACTGTGAGGATTTTCAACAGCCCAAATATGAGAGTTCCTTAAATTGTATACTCCATCCTGTGTAAATTACGCTTCATCTGTAAATAGGCATCTCCTTGTAATTCTTGGGTTTCGGATGGTTCATCGATTAAAGCTCAGTCCTGAAATTTCATCACCCGCTACTAACCTCTGTACCTTTTGCACGTGGAACGGGTACAACTGATTTTTTTTTAATCTGCGCCAAACAGTGGATTGAGGTACGTTTAAAGCATTACTAATACGTCGGGAACTAAATTCTAGATTTGCTTCCACTATATCCATGATGTTTTGTTCCACATCGGCAGGTGTTCTTTCGTTATGTTCATTTAATTTTGCCGAGTGAAACTGGCCGTGTTCTCTCATGTATCGAAAGACGCGACTGAAGGTCTTAAAATCGGGTGATCTTCGTCCTGGAAAGCGCCTCTCGTATTCGATTTTTGCGGCATATCCACTACCATTACAAAAACCATAAACGTAGATCATATCGGTATATTGTTGATTGGTAAACTGATAAGGCATTTTATGAATTATTAAAGATAAATAGATCACAATTCGCAAGATTCAAACTTTTTGACACTCAACCAGCCACCGTCAACAAACATGTTCTGTCATTCTCAAAACCTACTAGATACGAATACCTGGATATGTACAGCTAGGTATAACATGCTTTCTGCAAACAGTTAAACTAAATAGAGTATAATTTACAAAATACAGAACTACTATTTTTTTGTGTTCAATAATATGTATATGCAAATACAAACGTTATGTAGCTATTCACAGATAACTGAATAGAGTTTAGAAGGTGGTTCCTAAGTTTTATAGGAACAAACGCAATTTATTCAATCTCTTTAACATATCGCAAAAACTAAATTTAGTTTTAAGTAGTAAGATCATATGCCCAAAAACAAGAAGACAATTCCCGAATTCCACTTTTTTGTGCACTTTGTAAATTTTGATACGAATTTAAAAAAATTTTATCTACAGGGTTTTGTATGAAGGATTGGCAAATAAGTATATCTTTCGTAAAGCCGGACCTGCATTATCATTTCTTAACGCATCGATATATCCCACTAAAAACCAAGAACCCGTATATTAAATAAAAAATTATTATACAGGGTGGTTCCGCAGTTATGAATATAAAACGCAATAAATTTCATTTCTTCACTGCAAAATCCTAAAAAAACTAAATATGAAATTAAAATTTTCGTAGTAAAGTCGTCTGCCCAAAAAATACAACCACATGATTAAATTCAGTTTTTTACGCTCTTTTCAAATATGGCGATTAAATTAAAAAATCAACTATACAGGGTGTTATTTGGAGGATGGAAGAATTTTTCGTAAATCCGGACCTGGATTATCAATATTTTTGTTACATCGGTATATCCCACCAGATATGAGGAACATGTATACCAAATATAACAAAAATCTACAGGGCGGTTCGTAAGTTATGAGTAAGAAAACTCCCTGTATCTCAGATACAAAGGGCGTAAGACCCATAATATGGGTTTCTTTAGCTAGGTGACCCCTATCCACAGTTAACGTATTTCCCTTTACCAATGAATCACCTTGTATATATACAATGTATGCTTTGAGTTATTGATCCTGCGCACGATAGTGTAAACAGAAGCTCTTGAGATAGTATCAAATATGGAACTAAATCCTAATATATCACTGTGTGTTTTATTTAAAAGTTCAATAGTAATTACCTCAAACTTGGTTAAGTATGTGCACAAATTACTTACTAATGGATTGATCCAGTTATAACAATTCTACGTTAATGAAGTTTTTATAAAAGTGAAAGGTTTTCGGATAGAAGGTAATATGATCGTGAAATTGTAACACAGGTAAACAGTCCGGTAAAAATAATTTATAATATGGTTAATTTAAATGCACTTAATCTTTTGTAGGAGCTGCAGGTATACGTAACCAATTAGCAAATAAATTTGACCATTGTCATATTTATTGATACAAGAGATAAGGAAAGACCTGACCTGATTGTTGAATGAGTACGTGTACTTTATTTAGTACAGTTTAATTTCCATCCTCGTCATTGCAGGGTAGCTACCAGTAGTCAGTTAGCTCATACCCAATTCTGAGCACATCGTAGCAATATCAAAAGCGAGACGAAAGGTACATAACATATAATCTTAACGGCAACCACTACACGAAGAAGGAAAACGCAGAGCGAGGAAAAGCTAGAAAAAGGTAAGGGATATAATATCAGTTTATTCATCTAACGTTATTTTACCTCTATAGGTTGAAGACGAGCTATATTGTGATCATTTAACACGAACTGGTTAAATATATTTCCTTCAATTTACATATCGTAGATTAAGACTAAAAGAAAGATTCTAATTATAACGAGCTTGAAGAAAATCGAGCCAACTCACCATGTGAGTGTAAGCAACATACTTTTTGTATCCACAATCAATAGCGATTCTATTATTTCATCAAATGAAGAAATAATTTTTGAAGCAAAACTTCTCCTCTAGAAATGGTGATTTACACCCAGAAAACAAATCAGAGAAAGGTTCTAAAATATAATTTTACACCACAACAAAATGGCCGTGTTAAAAGAACCGCACCTTTGGCAAAAGGTATTCAACAAAATTGTCTTTATCAAATTTTGTAAAAATGTTAAACATATGTTTGTTTACAAATAAAACCTGATTAGTAATATGCAATTATTCAATGGTATCACCATCTAGTGGTGATTTGGCAAAGTGACAGGTACCTATAAAAATGTAAGAATTTGAAAATAACCAGAACCTAAGTATAGATGTCACTAGCAGGTTTATTTCAAGAATTTTTATTATGGAATGCAAAGTTAAATACGAAAAGAAATAATTCCTTTACAACGTAGAAAAGTAAACGCAATAAAGAAAATCATTTAATCCATTATAATAAATGGCAAAGGCAGTAAATACGGAAAAGTTAAATCATGAAGGTAGAGAAATAATTAACGAGTAAACTTACGGAAATAACAACCCTAACAATTCAGGCGACAAATAAATTTTGTTTTTCTAAACAGTAATAATCAGAGAAAATTTATAGAATCGATCAGAAAGTATAAGATATCGATGCTTACAGGTTAGAACTTTATTGGATAAGTAATTGGATACTAGACGAGGAGTCAACCACTGATGTTAATCGATTTGTTCAGGCGGTAAAAATTACTTAAGCCATAATCAATTTAAATTATTATAAATTAGTTTCATAATCTACTATTAAATCCACGCAGCAATCTTCCTGAATTTATTCCATTATTTTGAAAAAAGGGATAAAAGGCAAAAACTAATCCCCAAATATTAAAAAAACTCAAGTTCCGTCAGAAAAATCTCGCCAACACATGAATTTTTCTTGTGTCTGGGGGTGCTTTTTTACCTTTTATCTCCTTTGCAAATAAATAGAATAAAAATTCAGAAACATTATTGCGTGGTTTACTATATATTTTATTAGTTTCAAGCTGGCAGGATTTTTTTGACAGGACAGATATTTTTTTAGATTTGGAGGTGAGTTTTTATCTTTTATCCCTTTTATCAATTAATGGGTAAATTCAGAATGATTGCAGCAAGGTTTGTAATATGTTTTATAAGCTTAAAGTAGGTAGGATTTTTCCGACTGACCTTTGAATATTTTTTTTTGATGTACCGGTACGCCACTAGTGTTTTGGATGCTGAGAATTGGCTGCTAACTTAACACAGGTATGACAATACGGGCAATCGCAAAAATATATAATCTATTTTTTTTTTATTTACTCCCTAGATTTGGGAGTTATTTTTACAAAATTGGTATAATATTTTTCACTAACGTCAAATTTGATTAATTTATTTTCACATGATTACGATTGATACATGTTGCCTTTTTTTTAAGTATTAAAAATGAGGATTATTTAAATATCCGTTTCCATAGCAACGTACAGAGCAGTTTGAAAGTTTGCAATTAATATTGTCACTTTAAAAACTTAAAAATCTCTAAAAAATTAGATAACAAGATAATTTATATAAAAAAAAACCTTTCACAGTTTAATAAATAATAAAGTTCCTCGTGCACAAGCTTTAATTGAAGCGGGAAAAATATTCGAAGTAAGTGATTTAAGTTTATATGAAATAGTTTAATATATTAGATTAATATTTTTCATGTTTCTGTAAAGAGCATCAATAAAATTGTGAACGGACGTGACGAACAAGCAAATTTTGCTAAATATGGTCGACCGACAACTACTACTGACGATATATTCGAAAATTACGTTTTTTGAAAGGATTTACGGTGACACATTTGGAAATACAATTCAAAATCTGAACATTTTACGACCGACAAACTTTTGGCCGACAGTCGCGAACGTTTGGATTTTAAGGGTAGTATTTCAAGTTTATTCAAAATTATAAAATGGATGGGGTTACAAGTGCAATATTTTTAATGGATATAAACAGCTATGCGAAAAAAACATGTCGTTGAATTAAAAATCACTTTTCTCGGGAGGTTCATTCAATTTCTAAATTCAAGTGAAAATGTGATATTCGTGTTTTTAGATGGAACGTGGATTTTTTATTTTTTTTATGATTGTGGACCTGAACAGGCTAAATTTGGCATATCGTGCTAAAGCACTCAGGAACATTTAGGAGGATGGATAGAGGGATAATGAATTGCCTATAGATGCCTATGAACAGCTACCTTAAATTTTCTCATATCATAAGTGAGAGGAAAACAGGAACTAGGGAGAACATTCCAGAGGTTAGAAGCCGTGTAGAAAAATGTGGATTGCGTCCGTTTGGTACGCCAAGTGGAGATTTGTACTGCATGCTGATGATGTGAATGAGCGAACCGAGTGTCTCTCGCAAAGATAGCCCGAGATGGTATCAAAGAATATAATTCAGCAGCACAATAGCCGTTGTAATAACGACAATATAAAGAAAGAACTGAAACCATCCTTCTATGCTCAAGGGACTGTATGTGAGAAGTTAAGGACGGGTCATTTATAAGCACTCTTTTGAATACGATCAACGATATCGAGAGCACTAACCCAGAGGGGAGAATTATATTCCACATGAGGCCTTTGGGCCTTGTACAGCAGAAGTAGTTGTCGAGAGGTAAAGTACTGCTTAGATCTGTACAAAAAGCCTATTTTACGAGCAGCTGTTTTGGTAGCTGACAGAAGATGGTCAATCCATGAGAGATTTGAAGATACAGTCATACCCAACAGAGTAATAGAGTCATTCATACTTACAACAGGAAATGATCGACCTTTTTTGGCGGACACAAGGCAACACTGAGTTTTGTTAGCATTAAATTTAACTAGATTATTGCTTCCCCATTCGAGAATACGTTGAATGTCTTTGATGATTGAATTTGCCATCCCAGCTTTAATTCCTTGATTTGACATAGAAGGTGGATTATCACTATGAGTAGACTGAGATGAACTACAGTGAAGAGTGCTATCGTCAGAAAAGTGATGGATGGGGTTAGTTGGTGAAGAAATAAGGTCATTTATGTACAGCAGAAAAAGTGTAGGCGCTATAACGGATCCCTGTGGTACGCTCGCGTTAATGCTAACTTCTTTTGAAAAAAAAACCATCAACTTCGGCACGTATTCGTCTTTTATCAAGGAAACTAGAAACCCAGTTGATGAGCGTATCATTTAACCCAAAGGAGGTGAATTTGGCAAGTAAACACTTATGCCAAACTTGGTCAAATGCCTTTGAGGTATCTAAAGCGACTACAACTGTTTCACCGGACTGGTCTACTGTATTGTTCCAAACTTGGGTCACATATGAAAGAAGATCACCTGTTGAACGGCTTTGCCTAAACCCATATTAGTGGTCACTAAGGAGTTTGTTAGTTTCAAGGAACGTTATTAGTTGCTGATTGATGGCTTTTTCCATGATTTTAGACAAAATGGAAGTGATGGCAATTGGTCGGTAGTTTGAGGGATCGGTCTTATCGCCTTTTTTGGGAATAGGTTGAACATTTGCTAACTTCCATGATGAAGGGAATTCCCCAGAAGACAGAGATCGTATAGAGCTTAGATAGGACTGGTACTAGTTTACCAAAATGGGAGTAACATTCGTCGTTTGGTGTATGATACTGATATGAAAACTAATCCTTCCACAATTAAGTGTGAAGGCAAACGTTTTACAATATTACACGCAGGTTCTAAGTTTGGCGCCTTAGAGGAGTGCGACTACTTACTGTACAAAATAATGTCCGTGACCATCACAAGAAAATGACTGCAGAACTTTGCCAAAATTGGGTGTTTAATCAGTTAATTCCTGCTTTGGATAGACTGCAATCAAAATGTGTGGTGGTAATGGACAATACACCGTATGACTCGGTGCAGTTGAACAAACTACCATCTTTTTCTAGCAAGAAATCTCAAATACAGGATTTTTTGATTAACCACAATGTGAGAATGAACAAAAGTTTAACAAAAAAAAAAATTGTGGGAGTTGATTAAACCATTTCAAGAACATCATACTAAACGGTTTGTAATTGACGACATTTTAAAAAAGGATGGTCATAAAGACCTTCGTTTACCCCCATACCATTGTCAATACAATCCAATTCAGTTGGTATGGTGTTATTGCAAGACCTTCTATGCTTCTATAATAAGCACATAAATTCGCAACCTAAATCAAAAGATAGGGTTGCAAATTTATGGGTTTCAAAACGTACGTCCGACATGTGGCAAGGTTATGTAAATCATTGCGAAAACATAATTTTGGAAGACTGGACAAAACTAATGGGGTCAATTTTTGTTGAAAATATTCCACCATTCATTAGAAAGAATCTGAACTCGCGATTCAATTGGCAGTTATTAAATAACTACTTGAAGCACAGTAAACGACAAAGCACTGCGGTTCCTTTATTTATTTGTGTTTAGCTTTCAATACTGTTGACAATAAATGTTTTTTAGTTGTATCAAATTATTTTGTAAAATTTAATGAAAATCTTTTATTCCAATTGAAAAACGCCCCACAATAAATTTATAGGTAAGTTATAATTCACTCAAAATTCAATATAATCAGATTTGAGGTTAGTAAGAACCGTCTAATACCAGCATACTTTTGGTGTAATAAGAAAATACCCCAAATCTAGGGGACAAATAAAAAGAAAATAGATTATATGTCAAAATTCGATCAATATTTGTCAATACTCATTAATAGTTGCCAATGCACACTGTTTCAATTCCACGACGTGCTGTTTAATGCGCAATTTCGTTTTATTTGTAACGAACACAGAAAAGTCCGAACGGATATCTCATTAAGTGAAGCGAAACATTTAATACGATCTGCACTCCATTAGAATAGTTGGTTTTGTTTGGTTTTACCGACTAAAACCAAATAAAACTGGATTTCTATGTACAGACATATTTTTTGTTACTTCCTTACTACGTATTAAAAGAGCGTTTGATGAAGAGGAAATGATCAGTACTGCATATGTTTACATGGCTGAGACTTTACTAGGTAAATCAATTTTGTAGAATAAATTTTGGAAGCAGTGCTAAAAATTTCCAAGATACATGGTAGTTTTTAGCAAAAAAATTATACAGAGTATAATTTAACAAATACATTTTTTTGTACGATACGGTTTTTATTGGAATGAAACTTAAAACGCGATTTCTAAGCCAAAAGTAGTTTTAGCTATGGCTCAACTATGCGTAGTCTTTGTTCAAAATTCATTGAAACTGTTACGCGTAAAACTCTATACTAAAGATCAACACGTTCTTGTTGGTCATATCCTAGAGGTAAAGTACAATGTTATTCCAGATTTAGGATCAGTATCTCAATTAATCTCAATCAATCATAGTTTGAACGCTGTATTTGTTCCACATGATTGAAGCTGTAAGTTAAATGTCACTTGCACTAAATTCACCAGTGGATTTTCAACTTGGACTTAAACGTTAAATGAATTTCGAAGTGATTGAAAGAATGTATGCGACGAGGAACATTGGTTTATTAACACAAATTCCCGAAGGTGAGGGGACAAGACAATACTTATATAACACAGTATATCTTAGATATATATTTGACCAAAAACCAGCATAATTAAAAGAATATATTTCACATGGTATACTCTATTACTCTTAAGGTTTTGGAAAACATGGTTAAAAATAAACAAATATAGTGTAACAAAAAGTTTCCAATATCTATATATCAATTGAACTAAATGCAAGTAGTTTATTGGTTATAACTGATGTGTCAAAACGCCCTGGCTTTACATTGCCATTCGTGTGAGACATTTTTTAGGCAAACTGTCACGTATGAATGAAATATGTCGTAGATATTTTCTGAATATTAGGATATTCAAAATATTATATGTAGAGTTTTAAATTAAAAGGATGAAGAGTTTTTTTAAGAAACATAATGTGTCGGTTTAAATTTGTTTGCGTTATCGTGGTTGATAGTTCAGTCGCGTTTAAATAGTTCTGCATTTTTTCAAGTTTACCAGTTCATTTGTGCATTGAGTTGGGAAGTTACAGAAAATATATTTGAGTAACAGGGTTTCTTATTGACAAACAGGATGTGTGCGACTCAATTCTTGGTATCAAGTCCGTTTTTTTCCTGGGAAATGTCCATTTTGCAGTTTTAGTATAGACGAATTTTTAATGTGACGATTAAAAATATGACGCGATCTTGTTGGGAAAAGGGAGTTTTGTTTTGGGGATAGTTACTTAAAGTTAGGCTGTAAAGGAAAGAGGTCGAACGCTTAGCGGGTGATGTAAACCTGGGGCGCACACAATTTACCTACGTTTTACCCGGGTTACTTGAAGCTATCATGAAGATATTTTCCCGTTCACCTTGTGGATTTTAAAAAGGATTCAATCAACTCGGGGACCTTTTTTTGTGTTGTTATTCATTGATCAGAAGTGACATTTATGTGTCCATTGAAGAGGAGTGGTGTTTATTTTAGTGCTTTCCTCATTTTTAGACTAAAATCGCGCTTTAGCGGATTGTGATGTCGTAAAGTTTGGTAAATTTATTTGTGCATCGAGAAAATACATGAGAGTCCACAGGTGTTTAGGCAGATAAAAGGATGCTGTAAATAGATATTGCTATATTAAATTCTGTATATATAAAAGAAAAAGAACGTTTTGTAAATAAATTAATGTTTGTGTAGTTATTAAATCACCTGGTTTTGGCTTAAATATTTTCGCCACTAAATTCGTGTGAATAAATAGGATAGTTGAAATTGGCGACAGAAAAGTTGCCGTACTGAAAGCTTGTGTCAAGGAGATTGAATAGAGTGCTTTCCTGATTTTTGGAGTAAATTGGCGCTTTGGTGGTGGAGTAAAATGGCGCTTTGGCGTATTGTGATATCGTAAAGTTTCATAAATTTATTTGTGCATCGAGAAAGTATACCCGGGTCCACAGCTGTACAGACAGATAAAAGGTTGCTGTAAATGGATATCGCTATATCAAATTCTGTGTACATAAAAGACAAAAAACGTTTTGTAAATACATTAATGTTTGTGTATGTTAAACCAGATGAAACAGTTATTAAATCACCTTGTTTTGGCTTAAATATGTTCGCAACTAAATTCGTCTAAATAAATTTGAAAATAGTCGGATAGTTGAAATTGGCGACAGAAAAGTACTGAAAGTTCGTGTCAAGGAGATTGAAGAGTTATTGATATCCATCGATTAACTGCCAAGGGTCAATTGTATAGGAATTGCGTTTACCGCTGTGAGATGGAAAGAAAGAATTAGATTGATCATTTTGTGCGAATTAAGGTAATTACTTTTCTGTTTATTTTTGGTGATTTTAATGAACCTGTTTTATGGTCTTTATTTAAGCGTATGAATACATTTCGTTTGTGTTATGCTATTAAATAGACGTCCTTCAGGCGGTTAAGATAATTTTACTGAAGTGTATTCTACCGTTTACCGTAATATTACATAATGTATGTTATTTTTCTATTCTTGTTACTGTATACCAAAATTCACATTACAAAAATTTGTCAAATTTATGTTTTCGATGTTATTACACGTTTACGGTGTTAATTAAATTAAGGTAATTAAGATAGATGATCTTGGGAGTTTTGAACCTTGCAAGAGTATTGTCGATTTAATAGTTAGAATTTTACGTAAGAAAGGTCACGCTTTACCTCCTTCCGGAAGTAAATTTATTTGTTGTCGATTTGCTGATAACTGTACCGATACTCTGTTTATTTTTTTGAATTATCATAATATATAGACAGTGCTAATGAATTTGAACGTGTTATTTTGTTATTGAACGTAAGATTACATGTGATTTCTATCCTTACTTACAGCGTTATCATTATTTACAAAGTACTAAATTTAAAAGGTAAGATATTTTGATTACATTCATGTTCTGATCTGTTTATTCTTTTTATGCAAATTTTTGATTTACACAACCATACAGCGGAAACGTTCATTTTTTCTTTTTTAATAATTTTGTTGAAAGCTTTTAACGTAATAATGTGTTAAGAGATTAATTAGAATAAATAAGGTTGATGACCGATCAACTGTTATATTAACACGTTCTTTTATTTTGATTACGTACAGATATTTTGAAGCTTTACAGGAAACGCTGGATCAAGGCTTAATTTTATCGATTCACCGGTTTATGCGACGTAAGGTAAACAAGTTTTTTCTTTGTTTTAAACTTAGCTATAGAAAACTCGCATATAGGTATTTCGACCCCGATATTGTCAATTATAAACAAACTGGCGCCCATTAAATGTATGACCTTCTCTTATTGTGTCTTATGTATCACGAGCTACCCTAATCGCAAAATTAATAACACGACCACGCCCTTTATTCCACTGAGGTTCCGGCCCCTTTCTTATCTGTTTCTTCTGATTCTACTACCATTTTCGCCTGTAACAAAGCTAGATCCAAGACCATAATATACCCCACGGTAGTAATTACAGTATGAACTAGATGATATGAAGAGTAAATAGAATTCAAACTTTAAACGATATAAGTACAGATCTTCGTTAGTTCTATCAGTTTCTTGATTTTGATCAATTTTAGAGTTTTTTATCTTTCCAGAGTATGAGTTTCTGTGTATCACAAATCAGCAAATTTGGATCTTTTCACAGAAAAACAAAAAATATGTACCTGAATTTTGTTTTTTATTTTTATTGCATAATTTGTGTAGAATTCATATCAACAATAAAACATTTGAGTTTTAAACAAAGCACCGTTCCTTAGAACATATTTGTCTACAGGTCATAACGATCGTAGACGATCTGGATTAGAATTTGCAGGTAGCGGACCGGGAAAATTTTATTGTAATAAGTAAAAGACAGTACAGGGCTGCCTCATGCCTGTATTTGGGTGAATTAGCATTGTTGTTTATATTTATATTTGTGTAGAGCTGGGCGTGGACGAACAGGTACAGGATAAAGCTTGGTTATAATTGTAAATAGGCAATTGCGGAGTGTTTACATACTCCCGGTTCCAGATGACCATTACACACCTCGAATTTTATTTTTATTGTTGTATAGATGCATATATAACTTGGGAAAGGGACGCTGTATTTTTCTAACGCACTCAAACTTATATATCGGTCACGATGTTATGATCTGTTTACAACTTACGCTTGTAAGGTTTTGTTTAATGAGTTTTTTTTGCCTTTGATTCAGTCTGGTTAATCGGAAGTGTAATTTGAATTGTTTGCCTGCGAACGGATTTCTCTTTATATGTAATTTATTGTAATTTTACGTATGTATTTTGTGATTTATTATTATGTATGTGAAAGGTTCTCACCTATTTTCTGTTTCTCCTTGCATTTACCGTATTATCACCTGTGAAATTTTACTGTCGTATTTTTTCTATTTACTGCTTAATCTATGTAGAATTCATATCAATAATTAAACTTTTGACTTATGAGGGCAAAACATCGTTCCCATAGCATTTTTACTTAGTAATAATGAATACGCTAATAACAAATCTGAGAAAACCACAACGTTGTTACAAACAAATGGTGGATGATAACTTTTAATTAATAATTAATAGTAAACAACATGTTTCCAAACAATCTTAAATAAAATTGAATTTATTCAAAGACAGAATGCTTTACCTTTATTTTCTTTTCTTACACAACTTTAACTGAAATCAGAGGCGTAAACTGCTAACAAATCTTGTACACCGAACTTCATACTTTACACGATTTATAAATATTTCAAGGACTTCATTCAAAACTTCCGCATTGATACTTCACCGGCTTCACTAAAACTTCCGCAAACTTCACGGAGTTCATCTCTGAATTTCATAGACTTCACCAACGCTCTTTGACTTGTACCTATTATTACTGAAAATGAACACAACCAACCAGAATACGAAACCTTTGGTGTTCCCATTAACCAATCAGTACGCGTTAGCGCTAGTTAGAGCTCACAGCCTGTCATTTTGAGCGGAGCCAAAGACCACAAACATACGAAGTAAACATGCAAACACGCAACTCCGAAACAATAGCCCTCCCAGCGCCTCAAGAGCATAGTCTTTGTCCTCAAGCTACCAATCAGAGCGTACGCCTTTGACTTGGGCGTAGGTGTACACTTCCAATCAGACTTGAGATTTAAGGTTGAGTTAATAAGCAATGCGGTTGGAACGGTTCTTAAAATGTGATTTTTTAATTTGAAATTACAGACGATTGTAAGTATGTATGTACGCATGTTGCTGTTGGTGGTACACTCTCATCAAAACAAGGCGTTTGTTCGTTTTCAATAAGGGATTTGTCTATCATGGATGGTACAATCCCATCAAATAAGCCGTTTGTTCATTTTAAGTAAGGACATTGTTCACTACATGCGGTATATGCTCTAGATGCAGAAACTAGATTGGAGTTGCCGGTCTAAGATGGTTACGACTCGTATTTATTAGTCTGTTAACTCCAAATTGTCCCTCTTGTTCTGTGTGTTGACGTTTTCGCCTATTCGTCAGTTCCGGGTGTTGTGTGCTTGTAATTTAATGTATGTATATGTTTACGTGTTTGTATGTTTGTGTTCAGGCCATGGTGTACTCATTTGCTAAGTATCTTTGATCTGGACTTTTGGATTGTTTCTTATTGGATACTTTAGATTCTTTAGTATGTTTTCTATCTTGTTTGGAGGTATTTGGATTTTTATTGCGTGTGTGTGTTTGTATGTTCACAGGGTTTATATGTTAAAGCGCTTACTGGATTGCTAGTTACTTTGTTTGCAGGGTTGCAGGTTTGTATTTAGGTGCGTTCGTTTTTCTTGTTTAATTGATTCGGTATGTTTTTTTTATTGTTTGGGGTGTTTGCAGCGGCTTGTTGGGTAGCTTATTTTCTTTTTGAAGAACTCATGACTCTGCTGTATTTATAAGTTTTACACTGCTTGTACTAGTACATGTTTTATTAAGTAAATCAATATCTTGATTCGCCTGGTGTTGCGCTTGCTCAGGTCCGTTATACCATTATACCCCATGTCCTTGCAAACTATATCATAACTTCTAATTTTACCGCAAGATAAGGGAGTGAACCGTACGCTAACTCCTAATTATAACACAAGCTGGCCTTGAAAGTCGTATGCTAATATCTAATTATACCATATGATGGCCCTATCTGTTGGAAAGGTGGTCCAGATGTTGGAAATGGAGGCCACACGGAATCCTAGCGACTCTAAATAGAACCCAAGCCTGGCTCAAGCTTTTACAAATGTGGCCTAGTGTTAGAAATGGATCCGTTGTTTCAAACTGTCTAGTTATAATTATACCACAATATGGTATTGCAAGTTGTGTGCTGACTTTTAATTACGCTACAAGAGGGCGTTGTAAACTGTTTGCGAACTTCTAATTATACCACAAGAGGTCTGCCATTTACTTCCTTAGAAACAGAAACAAGATTCAAGGTTTTAATTCAGCCAAAGGAGCACTAAGATGTCGTAATATCACTTGCCAAGAAGGACTTTGTCTCAGGATGTTGATATCAGCCTGAAATCAGCTTCCGTCAAAAGGAGCTTAGATGATAAAACCAAGATTCAAGGTGCACATCTAAGATGATTCCTTTTCTATTGATGAAACCGCGTATTAAGAACGGAGCGAAGTAAACAAGAAGGATCTTATCTAAAAATGCTGAAACGGCTTTTGCCAAAAGCATCTTAGATGTCCAAACAATATCCACGATGCAATTCACTTTGAATTCAGAAGTGTAGTTTTGATTATACACTTCTTTATTATTATAAATAAAAAATCTAATCTACGAAATTATAAATAAAAAATCTAATCTACGAAATTTTAAATAATATCTAATCTACGAAAAAAAATTATTAATGCATTTCACACTATATAATTCATGAGACCAGTCTTGAAGCACGAATTGAAATTTAAAAAAGCGTGTTGTGCAGCCACGAGTGTTTTAATGAATGAGTGCTTCAAGGTCTTATGAAACACGTGTTTATGCTATTTTAGTAATTTGCCCTTTTATGCCGTTTTTAAACAAAAATTTTTACTTTAGTTGATTTAGGGATTTTTGTGACGGTTGGTAATGTCTTAATTTTAAAAGGAAAAATTTGATCTAGTCGCCTTTTGTTATATTGAAATTCTGTCACAAAACACGAAAATGGAAGATAATCAAGATAATATTGCATGTACGCCCCTTGAAATATGTGAAATTACTCATATCAAAGCTTTCTACTGGATGCATTCTGTTTTGACACATTTTGCAAGAGCGACATAATTCCGGATCAAGCTTTGCCAACCTAAAAATGTTCGTAAAATGTTCCGTGAATTATCGGCTATAATGGCATCGGGGATGATGACGTCGCGTTTTTAATGTGTCTATTAAAGAATCAAAATGGAAGCAAATTACAAAAACAGATTTTAATTACTTTTCGGTTTTAAAGTGTTCAATAATATTAAAAAAGCGTTAAGCAGATAATTACAAAATGCATTCCTCTAAAATACAATCAATCATAATAAATATGATAATGCTATTTTTTTTATTGAAGATATTAATATTTCTGTATTATAAGTGTTTTGTAACTGTGGTTTCATATTAGTTGAATTGTTCGGCCTATTTCCTCAGTTTTTGCTTTGAGCGCGACGTTTCGGAAGCGGACTCTGCTTCACTCATCAGGCTTAGTCCTAAGAAGGACTGTTTTCGCACTTGAGTCGAATTCATATGTTATATATAATTTTTTGACTACTCTCAGATTCTAACTTGGTACCTTTCACTTCCTAGTCTGGCACCTTTACCGCTGAGCCACCGAGTAATCCATTATATATTTTTAGAACTTATATATTAAACTTTTTCGTGGTTGCGCAGAAGTTTATTGCGCATGTTGCGCCGTAACTTCTTGCGCAGGTGTATTGCGCTTAATCTCTTCGCGCATTATTGGAATCCATATGAGTTTCATTTCCACACTAGCTTGGTTTATTGGATTTTCTGCTAGAGCGATGTATGTGGCTTCGTTGAGTTTCCGACGAGTTGTGTTCTCGTCCTTTGCCACAATCTGTATGTTATCGCATTGTACGCGAATCTTGTATTTGCTACGCACTGCCTTCAAATCGGCCAGAACGCTCAAGAGAATACTAACCAAAACCAAACCATACAATGAAGATAATAATTCCAAGAATTGTGTATACAACCTACCATGCGAATGCGGCAGAGCATACATAGTAGACAGCAGTATACCACTTAAAGTGAGAATTCAGGAATGTAATAACAACGTCCGCAAGGGCGAAACAGAAAAATCAAGAATCGCCGAATGTCTGGAACGAAGACCATCGCATCCAATGGGATAACATACAGATAGCGGCAAAGGACGTGAACACAACCCGTCGGAAACTCAAAGAAACTACATATATCGCACTAGCAGAAAATCCAATAAGCCAAGCTAGTGTGGTAATGAAACCCATGGATTCCAATAATGCGCGAAGAGCTTAAGCGCAATACACCAGTGCAAAAAGTTACGGCGCCACATGCGCAATAAATTTCTGCGCAACCACGAAAAAGTTATATATATATATATATATATATATATATATATATATTCTAAAAAATTCATATTGAATTACTTAGTGGCTCAGCGGTAAAGTGTCAGACTAGGAAGTGAAAGGTACCAAGTTCGAATCTGAGAGTAGTCAAGTGCTTGGGAAAAAATTATATATATAACATATGAATTCGACTCAAGTGTGAAAACAGTCCTTCTCAGGACTAAGCCTGATGACGGGAGCAGAGTCCGCTTCCGAAATGTCGCACTCAAAAAGCAAAAACTGTGGAAATAGGCCGATCAACTCAACTAATTATAAATATTGTGCAGTTATGAAGTCTTACAATTCTGAAATAAAAAAGTAACAACACTTAACATGAAAACGTAATCTCGGCAGCTATTGGCTTTTCTTTATAAACATTAATTACAAATAAATCACAATTATCCTTTTTATTTAATTTAAGATGTTAATTCGAAACCAGCTTCTGTCAAAAGGACCTTACACAAGTTTGAAGATGTTGATTTCAACCTCGAGAACCCTATTCAGTTTATCAATTTGTAATCTATATTTCTTAATCTGAGTATACATGGGCTTACCAGACGTCCCGTTTTGACCGGGATAGTCCCGGTTTGAAGGTATGGTCCCGGCGTCGTGGCCAGTTTGTCATTTAGTACCGCTTATTTGATGAAAATGACGGATATACACGTATTACAAATAGATAGCCCGGAAAATAAAAATATCACGCACGCCACTGTCCGGGTTTATTACTGATAGTTGAGAGCGAGTTGAGACCGGCACCGATAGTATCGTCAGTTAGTTAATTACTGCGTATTGTAGAGTGTAGAGCAAAGCCAATAATGTACTAAATTGTAGTGAATTTTTCGACTCGATTAAAAACAATAAGGGCTTTTTAAAACAAGTTCCCAGTAGTGATAAATATTATCAATAACAAGTTTTGTTGAATTAACCCCCACATGATCCAAAAAAAAAACGTCTTGAGTGTTTTTTTTAAATTTATTTTTTTACGCATAATATGACGCAAATGCGTAATTATGATTTGGATTATGTAATTATTGTCTGTTTGTTAAAACACTATTATACATTACTACGTACTTATATTAGTATATTGTAGTTTTTTTTTATTTTTTCATATTTGATATTATATAGAAATATGATTTATAATTTAACTCGAAAAAAAATAGTTTCCTGATTTTTTCCCTTCAGTTATATATATTTTGGAGCTAAAACATCCTCCTCCCCAACTCTCGTTATTTTTAGCGCCTCCTTGCCAGAAAAAATCGTACGGACCCCCGTTTTGACCAAATTCTCAAATTAGTCCCGGTTTGAAAAAAAAATAATGGTAAGCCTAACTGTATGCATGAGAAACACTGAAGATTTTTGAAGTCTGAAATTTGATAATTCACTAGTAAGACAAAGACCATAGACAAAATGGAAGCGTGTACAGGAATGTTTTAGAGCCTACGTTAAGTAAACATATGGCTCCATATGTGTATATTAAACTTAATACCTATTTTTGTTTACCAACTCTAGCGAGGTGTTATTTCCCACTGTAATTCACTCTTCAAAACAAGTTGTACAAAAGTAGTAAAGTTACATGAAATCATATTGACACCAGATGTATGAAATTATTTGGTAAATTATCTCTCGCACCTGAGATAGTAAATCCGTCACTGGAAGTCACCATGATCGCTTTTTAAAGATATATGTATGAATTTGTACGTTACTGTATAGTATTGTACATTACTGTACAGTATTTGAAGATAACTGTACAATATCGATACATTATTCTACAGTACTGTATAATACAACTGGTACAATCTTGCGGTAAGTGAAAGACCCTTCGTCTATATCCCTGATATCTTTAATTATTCAACTACTTTGCAATTAATTTATTGCACAAAATTGTATAATTGCTGCAGTTGTGTCATTATAACAACACACAAGGAAATCCCTTTGTATACAACCTGCAAAAGTGTCACCTAAACTGCCTACTAGAGATAATTTAATTGTGAATAAAGTATTTGCAAACTTTCACTCCATATCAATGTCTTGATTTTTAAAAGCAACCCGATTTTGACCTTAATTAAAATACTTATCGTTTGGGTATAAAATCGTGTATTATACATGTTTTCATAACTTTAAACGTTTCGACAACAATTACACTCCTCAGTATATGGTCATAGCGTTAGGAATTAGCTAAGATGTCAAAATACATTTATGAAATATGAAAAATGCAAATATAAGCCTGCTATTAATATAGTCAACTATGGAATCTAATTTTATTTTAGTAAGGAATAGCTAAACTTTTAACAGGTTAAATATTATTAAACTGCCTTGAATATGACATATCTGAACACCCTCTAACAATGGAAAACGCCAAAGGACAAATTTAACGAGTTATAATGTAAGTAAAGTTGTGAAAAACTTTAATTTATATTGATAAAAATCATATATACTATATATATATATATATATATATATATATATATATATATATATATATATGTCCCGTATAGGTGAAACGACTCTTGTAAAAGATAAAAAATTTTCGATATAAAATTACATTGTTTGGGGTTCAGCCCTGCTTAGTTAAAGACTTATTTCTGGCATAATTTTAGTTTTCTAAAATCATGTATGTCTTGGATCTTTTCAAAAATTTGATTTTTGGTTCTAGTAAACTGCCTTTGTTAGTGAAGATATAACAAAATTTGATCAAAAGTTGTTTAGAATCATGAAAGAGTCCTACTTCTAGAATTTCAAGCACCTAGGCCAACGTTGATGTTTTGGCAATTTCCAATAATTTTTATCTGATAGTTTAATACTGTTTATACCCGGATAGGTGATGTGACTCTTGAAAAGCAAAAAAAATTTAAATAAACAAAATAAATAAAAGAATTTCTTTAACACAGTTTATTACTATGAATATTAAAAGATAACACTTAAATTATTAGCTATTACAAGTTACTGGCTTAACACTGATAAGTTATAATGAAATAGTGAGTTAATATTCAGATTAAAAATAAGGCTCTACTAAGCCTCCTCCTAAATTTGCGCAGTTTTCAATACGATTCCGGAATTCTACAAAAGCTGCCTGTATTTGTTCTCTAGGAATTGATCGAACTTCAACTGTTATTCTGCGTTTTAATATTTCAGTGTCATTCGGAATGTGTTCTTTGTAAACTATTTGTTTTACCCATCCCCATACAAAAAAATCCATTATCGATAGGTCTGGAGATCTAGCCGGCCAAGATGTCACGCTCATTCTCCCGAACCATCTTTCAACAAACTGATTATTAACCCAATCAGTAATCATTTGTGTGGAATGGGCAGGGCAGCCATCTTGTTGAAAGTAATGCGAACGTCGAATATTTAATAGAAGTTCGTCAACAAAACTTTGCAGAATTTGTAAGTAAGTTTGCTGATTTAATCTTCCTTCAATAAAAAAGGGTCCAATAATTCCTAACTCGTATGAGACGGCACACCAAACATTTAGTTTTCAAAAATACTGCCTTCTTGAGTTAACTACGTAATGGGGATTGACTCTGCTCCAATATCGACAGTTTTGCGAAGATGGAACACCATTTGTTGTGAAAGTACATTCGTCAGAAAAAATTATTAGTTTATGGAAATTTCTGTTTTCTAAAATTAGCTCCCCTAAAGACAGACAGAACTGCAATCGCCTTGCTTCATCACCTTCTTCCAAAGTGTGGCAAAATTTGGCTTTATATGGATAAATTTTGTTAGTTTTATAAATTCTCTGTAAATGTGTTTTACTTATGTTTGTATTTACGCTTCGATTTCTTAGAGACATTTTAGGATATGCATCTACGGAATTTAAAGCAACTAAAGTACCTGCATCAGTTTCATCGTAAGCTTTTTTCTCTCTCTTCTTATAGTGAACGCTTGCTTTTGTGAGAAATCTCTTGATTAAACGCCAAGCAGTAACTTTGTTAATTGCAGTATTTGGATATTTTTCATTAAATAAAGCAATAACGACACTTATCGATCTTTCACCGATTCCGTAACACTGAATCAAGTAAACTTTTTCATCTAATGTTAACATTGTCTTTAAAAATATGTTTCAATTTAATACAGAAGTGTTTGATTGATAAGATTGACAGATAAGTTTTGTTATGGAGACAATTTGTTTTTCCATAGCAATCTTTGTTACAAATACATTTCTTTAGTATAGGAATCGACATAACAGAAGATATGAGAGATTTTGATTCAAAAAAACTGTACTCTGCAGAAAATATTTGTTAGTAGTACAGAAAGGAATACGATTAATGAAAGTTATTCAGAATCATAAAAAAGTCCTATTTCCAAAATTGTAACGACCTACACCGACTTTGATGTGTTGATAATTATTAATATTATTTTTATTTGATAGTTTAATTTTCTTACACATATTGTTTTATTTGACAAAGATTGAATAAACCAAGCATTTGAGCTGATTTCAAAGAATTGCAGATGAAAATATGTTAAAAATTGCCAAAACACCAACGTTGGCCTAGGTGCTTGAAATTCTAGAAGTAGGACTCTTTCATGATTCTAAACAACTTTTGTTAATCAAATTTTGTTATATATTCACTAACAAAGGGAGTTTACTAGAACCAAAAATCAAATTTTTGAAAAGATCCAAGGCATACATGATTTTAGAAAACTAAAATTATGCCAGAAATTAGTCTTTAACTAAGCAGGGCTGAACCCCAAACAATGAAATTTTATATTGAAAATTTTTATCTTTTACAAGAGTCGTTTCACCTATCCGGGGACACACTGTATATATATATATATATATATATATATATATATATATATATATATATATATATATATATATATATATATATATATATAATATAACACACACACACACACACACACACACACACACACACACACACACACACACACACACACACACACACACAGACATATTGTGATGTACCGCAGCTGGTGCAGCTTTATATATTTGAATTTATAAATTAGAAGGCTGGTTTAATGGGAACCATTTAGCAAATATGGGCGACTGTTGTATATTTGTTAGTAGAAATAGGGTGTGCTTAGATAGATGTTTTTGAAAAATAATTGACGGGGTTGTTGATTTTTAGGATTAAAATTAATTTTTTTATTATAAAATAGAATGGACAGTTAATGTTGCATAATTATTAACTGTATCTTCTTTCAGAAAATGTTTATAACGTTATTATCTAAATGAAAAGGTAAATTAATTATAATATTATTATAAATTGATTTGAAGACAGAACGTTCTCTTACAAATTGAACTAAATAATAATTGAAATTTACATACAATACCATGGTAAGAGTGATTAATTCATCTAATATAAATTAATATCACTGATAATTTGAAAGTTAATGTTACATCACAATCTTGTTATTTAATGTAGACAGGTCTCTTGATTTCATTTTTGATTTATCTTATTTTGACATTTCACACCTATAATGAGGCATATTTTAAGGTAGATGTTCACCTGTAAATGTAGTGGAGGCATAAGCCGACTCTTGGATAGAAGAGCTGTAAAGGGCACCTTGGGGAGATAACCCCGGTAAAACTAAAGTATGTTTATTGTTCGAACACTGTGTGCGTGCCTATTATGAAATATGTTACCTTCTGGTTCATTAATTGTAAATGCAGACCCTTAACATATTGTGATGCTTTAGTTATAATGCAGTTAGCTAACTGTTTTACCTGGTGATCACCATTTTTGAAATACAGGCCTGTACTAAATTATTACCACATTAATTTATTAAGGTTAGGGTAGGGTGATAGCAATTTAATCTTGCAATAACAGTAGAATCTAAATACACATTGATATTTATAATTAATACTTGCATTTTATTTGTTGTTATTCTTGTTGTAGTGTGCGGTAAGGTTTTTCTTTGATAGTTCTTTTCCTTATACGCAATAAAAACAAGAGAACTATATTGCACTTGCTTATAAATTTATATACTGTTTCATTGTGTTACCTTTATTTTATCCTCCCTTAGTTACCATATCTCCCATAACAACCTTTTCATACAAAGTAAGTGGTGCTACCTGGTTTCTCATAACGATTATTTGGCTTATGTAAGTTCGCATATTAACTTTGTTTGTGCATTGTTGCGCAGTCGCTAGACTGGCCTGGGTACATTACAATATATACACAGTAACTGGCATAAAGTTGGATACAAATGGAAAAAACTGTTATTGTTCATTTCTCAGAAAATTTTATTCTTGATAAAAGTGCCTGCTCGATCGCAAACCTAAAATGGACTTGCAAAAATTTGAATATCTCGTTTCTTATACGAGGGAGATTCGAAAATGTGAATGCGGTTCAAGAGTAAAGTACCCTTATTTTTCAAAATACATAAAAATGACATTTCAAAACGTTGTTTAGAATTGAACAAATATGCAATTCCAGCCTGCTTTGCTAAAAAATGTCTACGACGTTTTTCCTTTGTTTTTTCTACCATCCCAGTATTTTTCGGGAAACAAAATATTTTGGAGGTAAGTTATTTTCTTATGGAACAACAATACGCTAAAAAGCATAAGTTTTAATTGTCTCATAAGTTAAAAATTAGGTTATTCACAATTATCCCCAAAAATATCTAAATTTTTGTATCCAATGAGGAAAACTACAAATTCCTTCAAGATTATACCTAGCAAATATGAGGGGAAATATTTAAATTTGAACATTTTGGAATAACTCTGTATGTACCTTTCTGAAACGTTGAGTTATAATAAATAAAAGAATGTTCAAATTTCAAGAAAGAAGTTTTATTCAAAATATTGGAATAACCTACATTAATTGATAATGGAATAGAGGTATAAAACAAAGGTGTGAAAAAAGTTACCTATACCATTATCATTCAATTGTGGTGCCCACCGTCCTCTATGCAGAGTATTGTACGTTTGTGCATTTCTTGATGTACATTTCTCAACATTTGCGGGGTTACTGTTCGAATACGATTTCTAATTGTATTTTCCAAATGTTGAATCTCTCTGAATGGTCGCTGTTTATAAACTTTCTCCTTTAAATATCCCCATAGGGAAAAGTCCATTGGGGTGATATCGGGCGATCTTGCAGGCCATGGATTGTTGGAATATCTTCCTATCCAGCGATTAGGCCATTTTAGGTCCAATCATGACTTTACCGCCATCCCTGAATGAATAGATGCGCCGTCTTGTTGGAAAAACATGTTGATTCTGGTTAGCAGAGGAAGATGATCCAAATAATTTGATAAATATGCCTGTAGCACATTTAAATATGTCTGAAGCATATTTAAATATGTCGCAGAATTTAAATTTTCTCTAAAAATACTGGTTCCACAATTTCATTTAAAATTCCACACCAAACGTTGATTTTAAACGAATATTGATCCCGGAATTCGATCTTAAAGTTAGGGTTTTGATCTGCCCACCATCTACAGTTTTGCGAACTTACGATACCATTTGATGTAAAACTGGATTCGTCAGAATAAAGAATTCTTCTCGAAAAATTTTCATCATTCTCTATTTCTCCTTGGAACCAAAAAGAAAATTCTAACCTTGCGTCTGGTTCTCTTTCCTGAAGGGTATGAATAAATTTGAGTTCGTATGGTTTGAATTTATTTAATGCATAATTCTTTTAATTAATCGCTCAGAAACATCGGTAATTTCTTGCCGCTGTGATAACGATGTCCTCCGATTCTCTACAGTAGATAGAACAACATTCATAACATTGTCATCATTACCAGTTACATTTGTTCTGTGTTCTGTATTATACTTATTTTCAACAGATCCATTTCCTTTAAATTTTTTAATTATTTTTGCAACTGTTGTTTGACTAATATTTTTATATGTATGTCTTACATTAAAAATATCTGCAGTCCCGCGAGAAGTATGATAATTATCACCACACCTTAAAACAATCTCAACTTTTTCTTGGACACTTTGACGTGCAGCCATTACAGTGAATAATTAGTTTACAAACACCAGTGAAAATTAGACTAACAGCTACATCGGAAATCTCAAAATGATATTGTTGACAATTATCAATTTTTTTCCAAAGCCTACTTTGCAAAATATCAAAGCGAAATAAGGAATAATGAGTACATAGTTGTGGTTGTAAATAAAGAAATCGATTTCTATTTATTTGCGGACAAGGATTTATTGATAAAATTTAAGTGTTTTGATGTTCTCTATAACCCCCTCACATTTATTAGGTATACTCTTCAAGGAATATGTAGTTTACGCCATTGGATACAAAAATTGACGTTTTTTAGGGATAATTGTGAATAACCTAACTTGTTACTTATGGGGCAAATAAAATTTATGCTTTTTAGCTTACTGTTGTTCCATTAGAAAATAACTTACCTCCGAAATATTTTGTTTCCCGAAAAATAAAATAAAACGTAAATATTTTTTTCAGAGAAGCTAGCTAAAATTGCGTATTTGACATTTATTTTCAATTCTAAACAACTTCTTCAAGGGACATTTTTGTGTATTTTGAAAAATAAGTGTACTTTACTCTTGAGCCGAGTTCACATTTTCGAATCTCCCTCGTATAAGAAACGAGATATTCAAATTTCTGCAAGTCCATTTTAGGTTTGCAATCAAGCAGGTACTTTTATCAAGAATAAAATTTTCTGCGAGATGAGCAATAAAATTTTTCCATTTGTATCTAACTTTAGGCCGGTCACTATATATATATATATATATATATATATATATATATATATATATATATATATATATATATATATATATATATATATATATATATATATATATATATATATATATATATATATATATATATATATATATATATATATATATATATATATATATATACACACACACATACATACAGGGTGTCCCAATAGTGCGTATTCGGTCGATAGCTACTTACCCATTAAACTTAGAAGATAAGTTTAAATACGAAAGTTGTCTATTTTTATAAGCTGCATAATCTAAAATAGTTTGGTTTCTACAGGGTGTAATATAAAAGTGGTCCAATATAGAACTTTTGATTTTTAAATAGAACACCCTATATATTATTTTATTTTTCGATTCTCCTTATAATTTTACATCTTTTTTATAAGAATTACTTACAAGCTAAATATTACAGTTTTTCAGATATTTGCAAAGTTAACTAAAAACTGACATTTTTATGTAGTAATTCAAGTAGGCGTATCTCAGTTATTTTTAAAGATAAAAAAATAATCTCTGGTATAGAATTTATTCATTCATGAGCTTACTTTAATCTATGCCTTGTCTTCGTCTATTAGTCGGCTTTCATTTCTATTAAATAGGTTCTATACCTATCTCTAATAGTTTCGGAGATATTTAAATTTGTTCAATTTTTTTCGTTGATAACACTGAAGAAGAGTAAAATTAGTCGGTCAAAGCAAGCTATGAATACATAAGAAACTAAAAAACATATTAACTGAAATACAAACACTTAAAATTATAATAAATTATCAATGTGACCATCATTTTGTTGCTGGCAAACATGAAGTCTTTGAATAAACGGGTTCGTAAATTAACGAAGGTAATGAACATTTAGTTCTTCAATCCGTGATTGAAAATCCTTACGTTTCTTGCCGAATTAGAAGTTGGAGTTTCAGAAACATCAGTTAATAGAATTATAAAAAAATATAAATATCATCCATACCATGTCCAACTTGCACAAGAATTAGACGAGGATGACTTAGTTAAAAGATTAAACTTTTGCAATTGGACCATAACTAAAAATTTAGCACTATCTTATTTACTGATGAAGCTACTTTCCTCAAAAATGGATACGTTAATAGACATAATTTCCATTATTACGATACTGAGAATCCCAGATCTATAATTCCTGTTGATCATCAACACCGCTGGTAACTTAATGTTTGGGCCTGAATTATTGGGGAAAGAATTATAGGACCATATTTTTTTGAAAACACGGTCAATGGAGATTCATTTTTAAACTTCCTGCGTAACGAATTTGAAACTTTTATTGAAGATTTACCTTTACAAACCCTTAGAGAAATGTGGCTGCAATTAGATGGCGC
The DNA here is from genome assembly GCA_036346205.1 of Vesta saturnalis. Lineage (NCBI taxonomy): Eukaryota > Metazoa > Arthropoda > Insecta > Coleoptera > Lampyridae > Vesta > Vesta saturnalis. The sequence goes on along the minus strand of JARFJB010002077.1, from coordinate 224,830 downwards.
TCCTCCGCATTTTAGCAGAAACGTAAGAAATTATTTAAATATTCAGTTTCAAAACAAATTGATTGGAAGATGAGGGCCAATATCCTGGCCTGCAAGATCGCCTGACTTGACAAAGTTGGACTTTTTTCTTTGGGGTTGGATTAAAGAAAAAGTCTATCAAACTCCTTCAACGACTGTAGATGATATGAAGGCAATAATTAGAGACGTCATTCAAAATATAAATGTCTCCACGTTACGAAAAGTAAATTTGTCGTTTATTCAAACAGCAAAATGGTGGTCACATTGAACATTTATTATAATTTTAAGTATTTGTATTTCAGTTAATATTTTTTTTAGTTTCTTATGTATTCATAGCTTACTTTGACCGACTAATGTTACTCTTCTTCAACGACAAAAATTGAACAAACTTAAATATCTCCGAAACTATTAGAGATACGTAACATATTTAACAGAAATGAAAGCCGACTAATAGACGAAGACAAGGCATTAAAAAAACATAGGGTGTGCCACTTAAAAAAATGAAGATATAGCATTTTCAAATTTATTTTATTGAATTAATTTTTGTGATCACCGTGTATATTGAAATCCAATTTTGACAATAGATTAAAGTAAGCTCATGTATGAATAAATTCTATACCACAGATTATTTTTTTATCTTTAAAAATAACTGAGATTCGCCTACTTGAATTACTACATAAAAATGTCAGTTTTTAGTTAACTTTGCAAATATCTCAAAAACTGTAATATTTAGCTTGTAAGTAATTCTTATAAAAAAGATGTAAAATTATAAGGAGAATCGAAAAATAAAATAATATATAGGGTGTTCTATTTAAAAATCAAAAGTTCTATATTGTACCGCTTTTATATTACACCCTGTAGAAACCAAACTATTTTTAGATTATGCAGCTTATAAAAATAGACAACTTTCGTATTTAAACTTATCCTCTAAGTTTAATGGCTAAGAGCTATATATATATATATATATATATATATATATATATATATATATATATATATATATATATATATATATAATGGCTAGATTAAATTGAAAATATTTATTAAATATAAATTGATTTTTACAAATGCTCCGGACTAACTCAGTATCTCTTTGGGGATTGGGTTCAAATGCTTCTTAAATTAATGTTGGCAAAAAAAATAAATATATTTAATTTTTAATTATTATTATTAAATTAAAATCTTTTCAAATCTTTATCGTGAAATCAAAAAGAAGTTTCATTTCACACATGGAAATATTCATGTCAATTATAAAATTGTAATTCGCAATTAATAGCCTCAATGTGAAACAGACTTCGTTGGAATTTGCACAAATTACGCATGCGTTGCGTCCTTACTAACTTAATTAAATGCAGTCTGTCAAAAATTTCACCACAGAATCTAAAATTAGTGAGTACAATTTTGATTTTGTTAAAAGTAACGTTATTATTTTTATAATTACACCTGTTCATTGACTTTTCAGGTATTTATACATGTTGTCGCACAAACATTTATACATAGACAAACAAAAAACATAAATACATGACATCAAAAGAATAAACAATGCAATAGTTAGGTTACGATAGAAACATTTAACTCACATGTGTTTTTGCAACTTCCAAACAATGGTCACATTTGGCTTATTCCATATTAAAACATTGGACGTAGACTTCTTTCCATGTATCGATGATACTGCCTTGCTGTTGGAATTGGTGCAGCTTACATCCCATAACTTCATCCAAATCGATTAACTGGTGATAACTCTTCCTCGTGGTAAATACGATGTACTTATATAATATGCTCATATACTTTCAGTCAAGCACTTTTATTTTGTTTGTGTATTTAAATGTTGATTTAAATATTTAATAATTTTTCGGATTTAGCTTGTATTTTATTCTTATATAAATTTTTATATTTACTTGCACTTTTATTTTAGATGCCGTTATGAAGTTGAATTTATTTTATTTCAAAAAAAAAATAAACATCAAATCTAAACTAACTGAAGGATTTTATTGACATAAAAAAAATGCACATCACCCGATGTTTAAACACGATTTCGAAATGAAACAATTACAATATTATCGACAATTATAATCGGTAACCTTAGTTTTAAATTTTGTTATAGGTTAAAACAATTGTTTCTGAAATCTCAACTCTACGTTGATCGCGTTTCAAATCCGATAATGTTAACGAAAATTTTAACTTACATGTTAACAAAAACACTACTAGCACTTTGACTTGTTAGTCACAAAAAATTACAAAAGCAAGAGAATGCAAGAGCAAGAGAGTGACAAATCAGGAGCAATTCTTTTTATATTTTTCTCATGGATACCAAATTTTCAATTTTTTTCTACATTACACACAAAAGATCCTAGCATCTGATTGGTCTAAACAAAATTGTTAAATTAACTAAAACATAAATTATACCATAACTTTCTCAAATCACCTCGGATTTGCTTTTTAAATGCAAATTTAGAATCAGGGCAACTTTCTGCATAAAAAGACACCTCACAAGCCCTATTTCGCTTCAAAAATTTACATTTTGACAAATTAAAACCTAAATTTACTGATATCTAACAAATTTTATATTTTACAACTAAATTAATTACATATTCAAATTCTACATAAAAAACTATCAGAATACACCTATTTCAACCCATTTTACTTAATTTTAACAAAATTTCCACTTTCATATCTTAATTTTAGGTGGTTAACCCAACTTTTCTAATTTTATGTTTAGATTACATATTTACTGTTAATTTCTTTGTGAAAATGATGGAAACCTACTATTATATGCTTTTATAATTTATTCTGAACTTATCCTATTCTATAAAAACTATAAATTTGTAAAATTCTTAAATATAGTACTTAACCTAACTTTATAAAATTTACCTTTAACTTGCGTTTTAAACGTCTGTATCATTTGAAATGTTCATCTAATATGTTCTTATACATGTCTCTATCATAATCACTGTTTATTTGTATTCCATAGTTCATAATTTTGTCTCTTCACATTTTCATATTGTTAACACATTTTTGTAACAAATTGTAATTGTATATTAAATATCACATTGCTCAAATGTTGTTCATATTCTTAACTACGTTTCTAAGTCACTACCACTTCTTATGCACTTTTTAAACACTTTATGAATTACAAAAATACTGTGTTCGTACCATAACCCTTTTTTATAGTTCGCAGAGTTTATCTATTGTACCTAATACTATACATGTTCTACACATTAGAATTATCGTACTTCATGTGATCAATATCTGTCACGTCTTTAAAATGCTTAAATACATTGATTAAAATGTGAAATTACTTAATTATGTTAAACGAAACTAATCGTACACACTAATATGAATCGTGTTGACGTTTCTCACATGCTACTGTTATAGCTCATTGCTTTTATGAATATAACAACCTTGTGCATACCCCACAAAGCCTGTTTTGTTACATCAAAACCATATTTTTACACTCGTATACTATATAGAATTTAAGCTCGATAAACTCTAGCCCCTTTATTTTTCCTATTTCCAACCATCTCAATATATATATATATATATATATATATATATATATATATATATATATATATATATATATATATATGATCTACCAAAAATCCATAAACCTAACGTTCGTTTAAGTGCAATTGGTTCTCCAACAGACAATTTTGCAAGACATATTTTTCTACAACCTCATATAGGTAAAACAGCCCATTATATTTAAAATTCTGCCCATTGAAAAAATACATTTCAAAATTGACGATCGTGATATAATGGTCAGTTTTGACTTTCTCTAATAGAAACTATTGAATACAATGATCATATTTTTCCAAAAACCATAACAATTCTTTTTCAGAACTGTCTTACAAGGACTTATTTCTCTGGAATAATAAATTCTATGAACAGCTAGATGGTGCAGCAATACGTAGTCCTATTGTAAGTGTTTTTTGTATGAAAAAATTTGAAGCATTAACATTACAAGAGCGGTTGACCACTACCCGAAATATTGTACACCACATTTACTATTTAGAAAATTTACAAATTATTTACAAATGATTTATATTATTTACTACATTTATTATTTATTTACTATATATACGAAACATTTACTATATTTATTATATATTTACAAGTTATTTGCTTCATAATTACAATACTACAAAGTGTTATCGTATACGTGAATTTTGTAGACGGTGAATTCTTCCTAGAATCGCTTTATTGTTTTTTTTTACATTTAAAAGAAAGCCCGATTCTCCTTTACCCCAAATGTTTTGATTCCTGGTCTCAGCTCATTTCATTTCAGGAATGACCGTTCTTATGTTCTCATCGAAACGACGGAAGCACCGGTCGACGACGGAAGCAATTAATTTTCTTTGGCAATATTCGGGAATAATAACTGCTTTAAGGCTGAAGATGTGATACATCGTAGGGACACAATAAAAAAGGAAGCCGATAAATTTGGAATTCGAAGTATTGGTTACTCGTCGGATGGAGACCCTCGATTGCTCAAAGCAATGAGGATATGCTCTACTTTTCAACAACCCAATGTAAACCATAATTAAACATAGTTCCATACGAATTTAACCCATCAAGATACCTTCCATATCGGAACAAAATTAAGAACCCTTTTGGTTAAACTTGGAATGGAGTGACCATTTGGGAACTTCAAAATTTCATCGAACGATTGAAGATACCTACTAAATAATTTTTCCAAAGATGAACATTTATTCACCATCTCAGATATCAATCGTGACGACAATATCAATTTTGAGCCAATCGGAAAAATTTCACCCGAACAAGCTTCATTATGTTAGCGGAACATTGCCCTAAAAGTATTGTTACGGTGATTTATCTTAAAATTGTGATATACCTTAAAAGAATACTTGGATAAGGGCATAATTTTGGAAAAACGAAATCATCACTTCTGGTATTCTGTTTTTTTGTTGAGGATGTTGAGAAACTGCGTAAGAATAATTTTCCATAAATACAAATTTGGTTAGAAAATTTCGAGATGACGCGAAAAACTGTGGGTTTTGCGACGTAGTTCAATTCACAGTGCTGTGAAAAAATATTTAAAGCTACTCGTTGATTAACCTACACTTTTTCTACTATCGCTTTAGCTTACAGGATAGCATGAACAGAATGACTCAGATTGAAACTGTGAATGCAATAGCCAATGATTTGTGAGAGAAATTCATGTTTCTACTTGGCGAATCTACTTTCAATCCTAACTATAAAATTGTTCTGATATGTGATGACATTGAACTTTGTATGGGTGCTTTAAGGGAAGCAACGGATGATGGTGAAAAACTCGCTTTACCTATTGATCAACTCCAATGGAAAAAATTCAAATGTCAACTATATACTACAATTTAGCTCAAAGCTACAATAGTTTAGGACATAATGCATCCTATAACACATAAGACCTGACAGAAAACTGTCCGAATGTAGAAGAACGCGTTGATGACTGTGTTGTAACTAATGATAAGTCTGAATTAATTATGTACATTAACTTCCACGACTTTGGGGAGTATGAACCCAGATTCTAACTTTTATAATTAAAGCGACGAAGAATCAAACAATGAGGAAAAAATATGATACTAGTTAATATAAATCAATAGTCTTAAAAATTGTGAAAAAGAAAATATAGAAGTGACAAGTCCCTTTGTTAAAATTCAATTAATGGACAAGATAATCACTTAGAAAACCAACCCTTAGATAGTTTTTATTATTTCAGAATGATGGTTTAGTCAAATACAAAAATTCTTCGGCTACGACAAATATTAAAACTGTTGACTCCACTATTGATAAATCCCTTCATAGAACTTCTGAAAAACCGAAACTGCCATTGTATTATAATGTATACTTTTATGAGCGTTGGTATATTGGCCGCATCCTCAAAGAGTCAGCCGAGGAAAATGACCGGTGTTCTATGTTCACTATAAAATTTTTAAATGAATTTATGGATTAATTCTTCTGGTCCAAACAAGATGATGCTACTATCGAAGCAAAATATATTCTGTATGGGCCCATTTCCATGTTAGGTGTAGGAACGATGACAATAAATAAAACAGATCGTGATAAAATTAATCATCTTTCAAAGAACTGAAACGTTCTTTTAAGAAATAAATATATATATATCTTGCATGTTATAGGATAATCTCTGTTACATGTAGTTTCCCTAGCAGTTTCTATTGTTAAATAATTTCTTCATTTATTTTGGTACTGATATGATAATACATAACATTATGTATCTTGTGTTTTTCTTAGACCTTGAAATAAATGCTTTAAATTAAATATGTTACGTACTACAATACCTTAACCCTTTCGTAACTGTGGGGACATATATATGACCCAGCCACCCCACTTTTAGTTCAAAAAAGTCCCAAATATACATTGAATTATGGACATTCAGTGATCTTTAACATATTCTTAAACGCCGGAAATGTCAAATTCGTTTTTACCGGCCAAACATGCTCATAACCTATGTTTGTAGCATACTTTCACGCTATTTTCGGGGTTTATTTACGATGCGATTTATGTCTTGTGGTTTTTTGAGTTATTTGTACTACAAGAAGTGTAAAGGTGTGAATTGGACCCAAATATATAGATTTTGTACAAATCTTTAGTTGTTTTGTTGATTTTGTATGCCACGTGGTAGGTGGGATTTATATGTCCCAGTAGTGTTTTTTTCTGTAGGACAGAATTATCCCAATAAAACCCTGTAAACGCCAACTACAATAAATTGCGGCCAATTTGAGCGACTTTTCTTCCGATAAAGACCGGTACGCATGCTCTGATGACGATTGTGCCTTTATTCCGTCATCTGACGATAAAAATTGCAACAGTGTGATTGAGTCTTTATCAAATCAGAATGCAGCCTCAACTACAATTTCTTGGAAACAGATTGATTCAAACTTTGTACCCCGAAAATCTGTTCTTATAGAAAAAAAGGAGTTGGCCTTTTGGATCTAAATAGGGACTGTTGCCAGTTAAATGTTTTTCTAAACCTACTTCCTAAAATCCTCTTTCTCTTTATAGCTCAATGCACAAATAAACGTATTGCAGTGATTGACTGCAAAACAAAGATTCCAGCTACTGACATATGAAATTATGATGGCTGTAGGGTGCACCCTCATTATGTCATACAACAAAGTTTCTCGAATATATAACTACCGGTCTTCTAATGAATCTCGCTGCAACGTAATCATAAACCGGACACTAAGTAGAGATAGGTACTTGGTTGTTGTCTAAAATGTACTGCAATGAGTCTGAAACGCCCCAAAATTGTTCCAAAGTCTATTACGTGAATAAAGTAATATCTTGCTTGAAATACACGTTTCAAAAGACACGGACAGGCGGTTGAAACAATGGTTAAGTTCAAAAGCATATCCTGCCTCAAGCAATATCTACCACTGAAACCCGTCAGAAGAAGGATAACTCTTTGGGAACCGCGTGAATCGAAATCTGGGTATATACATATATATATATATATATATATATATATATATATATATATATATATATATATATATATACCGGTTGGTGAATGGTCAGACGCAATATACCGGTTGGTGAATGGTCAGACGCACCATTGGAAATCCAATGGGAAATCATAAACTCTCGAATCCCTGCTTCCCTAACCATTTTTGGTGAAAACTCTACATAAACTTTTCTTTAAAGAATTGAATTCTCTGTCGGATGAAACTATTAAAAATATTTTATAGCTTACACTAATTTCAAAAATTATGTACCATTCCTGCATAGCATCAGAACAGCAGTGAACTGTCAGGATGACGTTACCTTTCAGATTTATTATAAATATTGTCATGTTGTCAATCTATTAGTCATAACAATAGACTTAACAAATTTCGTACACCATTTCAGAAAGAATAGAAATTGTAAAAATGTTTTATACCGGTAATAGCACGCGCACAATAAATGCCGTATTTAGGGCGAAATATCCAAACCGCCCGATTCCAAGCCATACTATAATTGGAAGAATTATTACCAAATTTGAAAATAGTGGTACGGTGCTTCCTTTGTGTAAATGAAGCCAATATTCAAAAAAATGTGTTCGAAAATGAAAATGCTATAAATGTATTCACTGCAGTTGTTGAAAATCCTGTTATAAGTTCTCGAGAAATTACGAACTAGCTTGGAATGCATAACTACAATCGCATTAAAATTTTTCAAAATGAATAATTTCCATTCGTTCAAACTTCAGTTTAATCAGGAGTTGCTTGAGGAGGATTTTGGGAGAAGAGCAGAGCTTTGTTAAGAAGATTAATCTAGACAGACAATTTTTAAAGAACATTTGTTTTACGAATGAGTGTACGTTTACGTTAAATAATGAACCAAACGTGCAAAATTATAGAATTTGGTTAACAAACAGGACTGAAATTGTTATTGAAAGCCGATCTCAATATAGTCAAAAAATTTATTGGGTAGGAATATTCGGAAAACACATCATTGGACTATTTTTTACGAAGAAAGTCTAAGTGCGTGTAGGTTTTAGGATTTGCTGCAAGAACAAATTTTACCGGCTCTAGCAGAAGTAGCTTCCGAGAATGAAATTTGGTTCCAAATGGATGGTTGCACTGTACATCCCAGCCGAGAAATTAAAGATTTTATTAATAATTGTTTTAATAACTGTGTAATTAGACCAAATTGCGCAATTAAGTGGCCTCCAAGATCTCCAGATCTGGACCCAAATAAGTATCTCCGGGGACATTTAAAATCTAAAATTTTCGCTTCTGAAAGGTCTGAAGATTTACAGGCTTTAAAGACACACATCAACGAAGAATGCTTGAAAATAACGCCTCGCATTCCTGCCAATGTTAGAAAAGAACGTTATGATAGTTTAGGATACCTAATGCTTAGCATAAAATAGTGGCTTATTTGAGCATTTGATATAATTTTTGTAATTTGTAATTGTTAATTGTTATTAATACTTATACTAGGATTTTCAATAACTGCAGTTAACACATTTCTAGTATTTTCATTTTTAAACTCATTTGTCACAATTACACAAATAAAGCAACGTTCCACTATTTTCAAATTTGATAGTAATTCTTCCAATAAATAGTTTTGATTAATTTTTTAGACAATGAAATCTACTTTACTTATTGCCTTGTTTTTTTTTTCATTGATTATTTGGTGGTTTGAGGTTTGAAAAATTGCAACAGTTTGACATTTCATTGCTGTCATGATCCTGTGCAGGAATGATACATAATTTTTGAAATTAGCGTAAGCTGTAAAATATTTTTAATAGTTTCATCTGACAGAGAATTTCATTCTTAAAAAAAAAGTTCATGAAGAGTTTTTACCTAAAATAACTAGGAAAGCAGGAATTCGAAAGTTTATGACTTCCCATTGAATTTCCTATGGTGCGTCCTACCATTCACCACCCGGTATATATCTATATGATAACATTGATCGCGAAAAGAACCCCAAGTGTAAAAACACTAACAAGGTCAGTGCAAAACCCGAACGGTTCTTCAAAGGTTTGCTTTTCCCTCGATAGGTATTTTACCAGTGTAAAACTGATGAACTACATACGATTTGCATGTGATGGGACGTGTATCTGCAATAGAAAAGACATGCCTAAATTTGAAACGAAGAATTCTGCAAGAGGTGATGCTCAGTTTCTAATAAATCAAAATGGAACACTTGCCACAAAGCGGAATGATGCAAAGGATGTCATCGTGTTGTAGAACTGTCACACGAATTCGGTTGGTTCTGCAATCAGAAAGCTAAAAGATGGCACTAAAGTAGAACTTCGCTGTCCAGATGCAATTATATTTTATAATAACTTTATGGACGGCGTTGATCTGGGCAATCAGAAAGTAGGAACATACGACATGGACAGGAAATCGGAAAAGTGGTGGTGCAGAGTCTTTTATAAATTATTAATGTCATATTTTGTAAATAGTTGGATTATCTTTACAGAATTTCAGCACCGTAAAATGCCTCTTTTTCGTTACCTGGTGCCATTGGCGGAACAATTGATTGAACAAGGAACAACAGGTTCAGGTGTCAAAAGATGACTAAGCGGGAGATGTAGAAGGCATACGAGGCGACAGAAGACGATGCCAAAGATGCAGTTTGCTTAAGAGACACGTACAAAGACAATCTGTACATCTTGTAGGTTACCTCTGTGTAAAATGTAATTTTTACCGATCATGCATGGTGTTGTTTTCGTAATATAGTAATACCTTATGTTAAAATACAGAATGTCATTTCGATACTATTGGGACATAAATATCCCAGCCAACATCACTGTAGGGACATACAGAGTGGCGCGATAGTGTGACAAAGTTCCATATCTTCCTTATTTTACAAAATAAAAAAAAAACTGCTTATAAAAAAGTTATATGTGAACATTTTAAAAATATTTGTTACCATCTAGTGTTGCATAAAGACGGGCCAAAATATTTATTAATTTTATTTAACGGAGCACCCTATATATTATTGCATATTGGGATTCCTCGTAAAATTTTCTCCATGGTAGGGTAATTAGTTTGAATTAAATTAAGTCGAAAAATGTTTAACTTTGAAGAAAAACATGCTTCCATAACATGCGCTATAACTTTCAAAGCACGTTAATTATTTTAACAAAACTGACACAACAGAAAATAAAGGTGTGCTTAAGTGCCTCATTGGACGCATAAGTCGGCTTCTTATACAGGATGCTCTCTACAGGCACTGCAACTTGGGAATATTCAAATTCATTTTTCTTGGAATTTTTAAACAGGACACCCTGTATTTAGGTATCCTATATTGTTGAGATTTTAATCCGCTTCAATTTTTGTTAGGGTATCATTGTACTCATTATAGAAAACAGAGTACATCTTGAAAAATTTAATTTGAGCTTATTTGCAAGAATGCAAATTCAAGAACAAGACAATCGCTAAGTGACTTATCTTGACTTGACTGACAATAATGTTGCTATTACTGAAATTAATGGCTTGCCTTACATTGACTTTCCTGGCAATAATTAAAATATTAGAATTTATTTACAAGTCTAATATTTAATTACTCGCAAACCTCAAATCTGATAAAAAGAATCGGCCGTGTAGTCTTAGTTACGTTGTGCTATTTGAATTAGATAGGTTGGAAGAGGTTAAGTGTTGCATCACGTGGGGCAGGAAAAAAAATGAAACCACTCAAATTAAAATTAACGAGCTTTGCGCAATGATGGTTCGACTCGTTAATGTACTATTCTGGGAAAGAACCACCAATAAAACCCACTTTATTCATAAACAAGTAATTGCACAAGTACATTAATAAATCAAATAACATAAAAAACAACAATGAAAGGGTTAAATATATAACAAAACACCATTAAATCAGGTTAAAGTGCGTACAAAATTATAACATTAAGAGAAAAATAAATAAAAAGCAGTTTAGCTACCCATAAACACAATTAAAAAAAAAACATGTAGTCACCCACAGTGGTATCATAAATAAATCAGAATAAAAATCGTAATACCAAACATGCCGGTCTTTAATTACTTAAAGACCGGCATGAGCATAAGCACATAAAACAATAAGACGCATTACGGTACATATAAAATACAACAACAGTAAAATTGCACAGCTGATAATAAGGTAAATGTAAGGACAAATAAAAAATAGGTGAGAAATTTACACATACACAATTGTTTAGTGGCTAATAAAGAACAAAATACATACTTACGGTTACAATAAATTACATATAAAGATAAATTAGTTCGCAGGCAAACAATTCCACTTAAACAAACTGACAAAAAAAAACTCATCTGGACCCGGGAGTATGTAACTACTCGGCAATTGCCTATTACAATTATAACCAAGGTTTATCCTGTACCCGCTCGTTCAGGTGCACCTCTACACAAATATAAATATAAACAACAAACAACAATGCTTATTCACCCAAATACAAGAGTGAGGGAACCATGTACTGTCTTTTATTTTAGCAGATTTCAGTTTAATGAGCCCGTGTGCAAGGCAATGTTTGATTTTTAATACGTTACATAGGCTTGTAAAATTATTTGCTGCGAGCTTCATTTATATAAAAATACCTACTTACACTTGAATATATTCCCTTTAGTTAAACACTTTACCACCAACACGACGAGTTAAGATACGCGGTTTAATACTAGGCTCTGCAACGGTTAATTATAGATTAACTTTTGGAAAAACTTACATTAAAACCTACACAAAAAAAAAAAGAACGAATTAGCGTTTTAGTTTTGCTAAAAGGTACACGACAAAATATTTATACACCGAACGATTTATAACGGGAGTTTCTAGTTAAAATAATAAAAGCAATCTGGCTCAATCAAAATTTCAACAGCAACTGCCTTCCCCTCCGATTTCAAACCAACTATATTTACTCCCCAAAAACCAACCCCCGTTATTGCAAGTAATAATAAAAAAAGCAACAAGAAATAATTTCGTAGGAACATTTTTCACATTCCTAACAGAACGAAATCTTAATTTTAAAAATATGCATTCGTCCGTAACAAACCCTACATTTAATATCAAATTTCCTAGTAGCAAACAAAGACGTCCTTGATTTCAGTGTGTACCGACGTAATTAATTATTAAATCAGTGACATTTTTACATCACGAGCGCTCGTATAGACATTTTCAACAATTCGTGACGCCAGTTTCGGCAGAACACCTGTTTATCTATCTAAATATATGTTTCCTTTTTCTGTTCAACCTTCACTCAAATATCAATTACATTCATTCCCATATTTCTTACATAAAAGACAAAATAAAATATTCCGAACACGTTAGCAAATTACGACGTATTACAAATAAGTATATTAAAAATCCACTAATTATCTTTTCTATCGCGGTAACAATGGCGATTTGACAAGCGTTTATTACAATAATAAAATTTTCGTGGTCCGCTACCTACAATAGAATGGATTTTGAACAGTAAAACAAAAAATATTGTGTTAAAACATTTCAGCCGCGAAAGGGTTAACATATATAGGAAATATACAGTACGTCCATAAAGTAATGTATAAATTAACTTAAAATTAAAGGATTTGTTTCTTGAAAAAACGCTTGGACACGTCGATTAGTATTTTTAGTTGCGCATTTTTTACAATACAATTTTTTTATACAGGGTGTCTCATAATAAAAGATATGACCACACTTTCGATTTTTTTTTAATGGAACGCCCTATAGGTTATGTCATGTTCCGATTCTACTGCAAATTCTAGATATTTTTGGTATAATATACCCTTGGTCTATCTATCTCCGTTTCTGAAATATTCACACTTGAAAAATGATTTAATTATTTTTATTTATTTGTTAAAATTATTTGTTAAATGTACTAAAGTAGCTAAATAAATTTAAATTAATTGTTCAAAATGTGCTCCATTCACAGCTAAACAATGTCCAAGACGGCAAATAAATTCTCTTTGAACATTTCTGACAAATTCTGGTGGTATAGCGCGTATTTCTCTTCGGATTCTTTCTCTCAGGTCTTCCAAATTGGCAGGTCTGTTCATGTAAACCTTCGATTTCAGGTATCACCACAAAAAGAAATCTAAAGGTTTTAGGTCTGGTGGCCTAGCAGGCCATTCTATGGGATCCCGCCTTCCTATCCAACGACGATGGAATATTTCATCTAAATACGCACGAACTGGAGCTGCATAGTGAGGTGGGGCCCATGCTGCTGGAAAAAAAGTTGATCTGGGAGATCTGGTTCTTGTGGATCTGGGAATAGAGCTATTAATGCAGGAAGTAAGTAACTGTAGGAACTGATCGGTTAATGTTCCTTCGAAAAAATAAGGACCTAGTATTCCATCTCCAACTAGACCACACCACACATTTAATTTTTGTGGATGTTGTGTGTGCGCCTCCACCATCCAGTGGGGGTTGATTGTGGCCCAATACCTGCAATTTTGCCTATTTACGATACCGTTGAGGCAGAATGTAGCTTCGTCCGAAAAGATAATCTTTTTCACAGCATTTTCGTCTTGGTTACAGATATTTTGCATATACTCACAAAATTCATTACGCCTATCAAAATCATCTTCAGATAACTCTTGAAGCGGAATAACTTTATAAGGGTGATATTTGTTTCTCCGGACGACGTTGTGTACAGTAGATTTCGATAAAGTTAGGTTTCCAGCCACATGTGATAATGCAATGTGTGGATTTTCTTCTAATAAAATATTCAGCCGATCATCTACACTTACACTGGGACGTCCAGATTTTGGCCTATCCCGAACATGACCGAATTCTCGAAATTTCGCTTCCACTCTGCTAAACCACACTTTGCGAAATGGGAGGACGATCAGGATGAATTTCGTTAAATAAATGAGCTGTTTTTGCTTGAGTGCGGGTCCTATCTCCATATCCAATCATGCAGAGTATGTCAATCTTCTCCCGTTCAGTTCACTTTACCATATTTTTGTATCACAAAGCCGGAACAAGGTAGACACTTTCAATAATAACGTCTTTCTGACAGTTTTACCAACCAATGTAACTACCTTAAAAGTACAGTATTTTTCAACTTTGACAAAATTGCTTACAACATCTTTAACAATTTTTAACAGATATTACTACTGACGAAGATAACTGTAAGTGTTATCGAAACCTTTAGATTGTATAATTTAAAATACACCATTAAAAAAAACCAAAAAAGATAAGAATTTTATTATGTGTTATAATGGTGAAAGTTCACATTTTCATATACATGGAAATAGTTTAATGATCTCCTTGAGTGAAAAAGCTGTACGCCTAGAAAATGAAATTAAAGAAAAAAAATCCAAAATAACTCGTCATCATCACCTAAAACTTTTTCTTCCAATGAAGACGTAATAAATGAGGTTTTTGAAAGGCAACGTAGGTCAAAAATGTGATATTCTTTAATATTCCGGAAACTAATACGCAGTCTTTTGAATCTTGCATCGATTATGATAAAACTGAGATTCGTAATTTGCTTGCTAATGTTGAAGGAATTAACACAACAGATATTCGGGTTGCCTGATAATTTGTTTCATTTGCCAAACTACACACTAATTCGTTGTGATAGAAGCTCCAGGGGTATGGGAGTTTGCTGGTATATTAAATCTTAAATAAAATTAAAGTCATTGAACCACTCAATGAAGATTTTAAAATAGAACAATTGTGGATAAAAATATCGGTTAATAAACGAAATGTAGCATTTGGAATGTCATTTACATTCCACCACATACATGTATGTCAGCTATGAATCATTTAGAAACTATTCTGTGTGAATTAAGATTACAAGTTGATCATTTAGTTTTTACTGGAGATTTAAATATTGATATGTTCAAAATAGACCAAAAGGATATAATGAATTTATGAATGTCTTGAACATATGCGGAATGGTACAAATAGTTGGCGAACCTATTCGTGTAACGAAGAAGTCCTGTACTCTTTTAGACGTCTATTGTGAAACACAACTTCCCGTAATCAAAGTAAATCCAGTAAAAACCTCCTATAGAGATTTCGCCCAGTTTGATATAGCTTTATTCTCCCGAGATGCAATAAGCATCAGGTGGAACTACATCTGTCAACTTCCAGACATTAACCATAAGATTTCTTTCCTTAATAACGCAATATTGTTTTTGTTTGACATGCACGCTCCTATCAAAACTACAATCTTAAAGAAACAGCAACGACAACTCTATATAACACCGACAAACGTAGAAATTGCTCATCTGAGAGAGAATGCTTATAAAAAATCCTTTAAAAACAAAGACAAAAAAGGTATCGGAATTTACGAAACTGTCTTACAGCTGAAATTCGTAGAGAAAAATCAGCCTATATTCAATCCGAAATGAATAAGCATAAACGTAATCCAAAGAAATTATGGCAGAATCTTAATCAGTTTAATATTCTATTTCAATACTTTAGTAACAGTATTATCCCTCCGGATCTTTGTGATTCTGATGCTCTGAACAAATTCTTCAACGCCTGTTATAGATGCTGATATTTTGAGTTTTTAAAATAGCAACACTAAAGTAGGCCTAATGTATGAATTCACTTTTGCAATAATAACACAGGCTGATATCTTTAATATTATTAAAAGCATAAAGTCAAATGCCTCGGGAACTGGCACTATAAGTTTAAAACTATTGAACCTAGTAACTCCCTATTGTGTACATGCCGTAACACATGTAATAAATTATTCTCTTACTCAGTCAACCTATTATAACACCAATTCCTAAAGTGTCAAATCTAAGCAGTTTCTCTTCGCCCGATAAGTATCTTACCAACGACGTCAAAAATCCTCGAGAAGATGGTCTATTAGCGGTTACGTGATTACGCTGAAAAATATGTTCTACCGCCAGTTCAATCAGGGTTTAGACCAATGTACAGTACGAACATTGCTCTTCTTAAAATAACTAGTGAAATGACAGAATAAAGAGACAAATCAGAAATTACAATTCTTGTAATGTTAGACTTTAGCAAAGCTTTTGACTTAATCAACCATGAACTGTTACTCGGGAAGCTCCAATACTATGGCCTTAAGAATTCTGCGATCAGTTGGATTAAGATTCACTTATCTAATAGAACACAATGTGTAAAATTATCTAGTATTACGTCACCTGAAAGCAATATTACTAGAGGTGTATCGTAAGGAAGTATACTTGGACCCTTGCTGTTTACGATATTCACATCAGAAATATCATCAATTGTCACAAACGACTGTGCTCTACATTTATAGGCGGACGACACACAAGATATGTTTATATATTTATATGTATTTCTTGTTGTTGTGCGCGTCAACAGTTAACTGTGGATCTTGCGTGAGATAATACTGTTATCGTTTTTATTCTGAGTGCACAAAAAACTTAGGCATGTGGTTAGACAGCCGTTTAAACTGAATCACATGTTACGAAATTGTTACAACTATCACATGCAAAATTTAGACATATTTATTATTTCAAAAAGTTACTGTCCCCTTGGGTTAAGTGGTCTCTGGCGAATAGAATAATTTTAAGCTATTTTAATTATTGCAATCACGTATATTACAATTTTCTCAACAACGACTTTAAAAAAAAGATTCAGTTACTGTAAAATCGCTGTTTTCGTTTCTGCATTAATGTAAATCATAGAGAGCGTGTCACACCCTACTATTATAAAAAAGGTATTTTAAAGATAGAGCAATCACTTTGTGCACAATATATTACATTTATGTACAATCTGTTACATAATTGTAAACCAGAATATCTTTATAATACTAGATTTAAGGATAAATATAATATACCAGCGCACCAAGCATCTAAATTTGAATGTTCATTTTTATATACAGGTATGGAAAAACATTATTGCGGGTCTGACTTATAATAAGCTAGAAAGAAACCCAATAAGAATTATATGAGTGTGAGAGGGACATAACTTTACCGATGTTGCCACTTGTACGTATTTGCATGTAGGCACAAAATATGAACTACTTAAGTCTCCTTCAATCTAGCTTCAACATTAAATACTTTACACTTACAACATTAAATGATAATACCTCAAACATCGAAGTTTATTGTAATTGCGAATTTATAACATGGTTCGATTACTACTCGTAAGAAAAACCAAGAAGAAACTTATGAGAGCTACAAACAAGAAGATTAACATTTATATTGATAGTATAACTTAAGTTTAAGATTTAACTGTAGCATTATAATTCTTATTGAAAAACCAACTATTTTTAAAAATGAACAGAATACACTTTTTTCAAAACTCCACTCTATAAGATTTTCGAACAGACCTCCACCTTGCGCAAGGCAGTAACCCAATGTGTGATAAAATTCAGTTCACGTGTTTTCTAACATTTCTTGGGTGATGCTATTTAAAGAGTCTGTAATTTTGACACGAAGTTCGTCCAAATTGTTAGCACGTTCATGCCTGTGCCCATAAATGTGCTGGGATACGTATCCTCAAACAAAAAAGTCGTTCGGCGTGATATCAGGTGAACGAGGAGGATTTTTAATAGTACCTTTTCCACTAATAATACGGTTAGGGAACGTAGTTTCCAAAAACTGTTGAACTCTCATTGCAGTATGAGCAGGACAGTCATCTTCTTGATACCAAATGTCAAATTTATATTGAGGCGTTGAACAGCTGGAACTATCTGGTTTCTCAAGAGTTCTAAATATTTGTCCGCATTCAGTTTCCGTTGATAAAAAATGGACCAATTATGGAATTGCATAAAATTCCTGCCCACACATTAACTTTTTGGGGGTATTGTGTCCGGTAAGGAATACTAATGTGTTTGTTTTCCCGAGAGTAACCAACAGCGACAGACGGATTGTGATGGCCATGTAAATTAAAAGAACACTCGTCGGTAAACAAAATGTTTTCAATAAATCTTTCGTTTTCATTAGCTCGATTCATCATATCTCACAAAATTCCATATGCTTTTAATGATCTCCTGGAAAAATTTCTTGTGTAGTTTGCAACTTATAGCAATGGTATTTATTCCTTTTCAAGATATTGCGATCTGTTCTTGGTTCAATATTCATTTCTTCAGCAATTTTTGTACTATTGCACGGATAATTAGTTTCTGCTATTCTTGGAGTAGTTCTGCAATTTCTTGGAGTTCGCGCTCTTCGTTTAAGTTACGACCAGGATGCTCACCATCATTACTATCAATGCTACTGCATTTTCTACAATTATTCAAACATCCATATCTTTCAAATTTACAAACAGTACGCATAATCGTACTTTCTGATGCCTGTTTTCAAAGGAAAAAGCAAACCTGCCCATTATTTCTTGTGCAGTGCTTCCTGAATAATGCCACTTAATATTGTGTCCGACTTGCAAAAACACTGATTTTCAATTCTCGTTGACAGTAGCAATTAAATGTGTCGTTGGTACTAGCCTACTCAAAAGACGTATGTATGGCATCAGTGCTTTTAGTTTGTTGTGTATTCTATCTCACTTAGCAAGTGAACTGATTGTACTGTCTTTGTTTTACTTATTATAAGTCAGACCTGCGATAATATTTTTCCATACCTGTATAGCTCCATCGATAATAACCCTCCCATTGTGTTAACATTTTGGTTTCACTTATTGTGTTCGGGTCATTATGACCCGGGAGCGTATAGTTTTATTGTCGTTAAATTGATATAACAGTAAATAATAATAAGAAATAAGATGTAGTATTTATTATTTATTACATTTCATTACATTATTTTATTTTTATTACATATTATTATAGATGTTATGTAAAGAACATCTGAAAAACGTAGTAGTTAGGTATATACCGGAAGGACCAATAAGCCGACCCTCCGGCTATATCTCAAAAACTGTTTATCGTACAGCTTTGGAAAAAAAAATTCCTTAGTAAAAATGGTCAAGGGAAATGGCTGGAAATAACTTTCAATTTTCTAGCTTTACCGCTAGAGGTCATAATCTACAGAAACATTTAAAAACAATTTTTTTATAAAATATGTCAAATCATAGTAGGTATTAAATAAGTAAATTAGAATGATGCATAATTTCTGCCCAAATTTTGTTAAATACTTTTTTCTCTATTTTTTCAAATAAAGGGTGGGGGAGAGTGGAAATGTTTGTACGAATAAATGCCTATAACTTTGATTTGGATCAACCTATTTTAACGAAACTTATTCTCATTCGAAAGGGCGTAGATGAACCAATTACATCTACTATGAAACAATTGCATTTAGTTATAATTGTCGTAGATAGAGGGCACTTTCGAATTTAAAAAAAAATTAAAATCTGTCTATGTTAAATTTTTTTAACAAAAACACCTAAGTATTGTAAATTAACGGAAACTGATTAAATTCGTAACAAAATGGCGCAAACCGCATGTCGATATCTTTTGTTTAACTCGAGATAAACGTAAAAACGCATAAACGTGCATAACTAGTATTGGCCCACTCTGTATTATAATGTAAAATAACAAAATTTGCCAGTATTTTCAGAATTTGTTAAACTAAGAAGGCTGCGAAATAAGGTTGACAGGGGCTTCAAATTGTTTATTTATTGACAGTAGTCAAAATATTGCGATATTTTTAAGAAGTGTTAGCATATAACTCGAACATAATTTTTCTTAATTAGATATTAATATTAGTAATATCAGTAAATAATCGGCATTAATTCATAACGAGTATATCAAATGCCGAATTGTATGATACGATTGGAATTTACTTCGAACACCATCAAAATGCCGCTATTGCCTTACGTATGTATGCCATAAGACATCCTGACAGGAGGCATTATGGCAAAGAAGTATTTAAAAGAAAGGCAAGAAGATTAAGAGAAACTGGTAGCTTTCACAGACCTTCTTATAAACGACGTGGTGTAGGTGTGACCGAAGATATGTAATCAATGTTCTTGCTTTAGTTCAACAGAATCCACATATAAGTATTTTCATATTGCGATAAAAACGGCAACATGGTACTTTAATCATTTCATTCATTCCTTAAAAATATTTGTTTTTTAGATTGCATGCTTATCATGTAGTTCTCCACCAAGCTTTACACGAATGAGATTTCGATGCAAGGCTGGATTACTGCAATTGGATGTTAGGTATGGTGGAAGAACAACCGCATATCATATCAAATATTTTGTGGACAGATGAAGCCACCTTTAATAGTGCGGGTGGTGTAGTTGATGGAAAAATCATAGGACCATATTTCTTTTAAGAAACCTTAAATAGCAATACATATTTAAATTTTTTGGAAAATGAATTGCCTATTTTATTAGAAGACATTTCCTTACAAACAAGAAGAGATCTGATATTTAAGCATGATGGGTGTCCTGCGTACTTTTCCAGGCGAGTTAGAGATTACTTGAGTTTAAGATATCCACATAAATGGATAAGAGGAAGTATATTTCCATGGCCAGCTAGATCTCCAGACTTAACATGTCTAGAATTTTATCTATGGGGAAGATTGAAGGAGGTAGTCTTTCAAATTCGACCCACCACGCGATAAGACATGAAACAACGCATTCGAAACGCAATAAATAGTATATCCATAGCTGACATTGAAGCAACTGTTATGTCTACCCGTGATAGATTACGTCTTTGTGTGGACAATGATGGAAAACATTTTGAACATTTAATTGGACATTAAGTTTTAGTGTGTGATCTTATTTTCATATATTTTGTTATTTTAAGTTATAATACAGAGTTAGCCAATACTAGTTACATATGTTTACGCATTTTTACTTATATCTCGAGTTAGTCAAAAGAGATCGACACGCGGTTTGCGCTATTTTGTTACGAATTTAATCAGTTTTCGTTGTAATTTACAATACTTAGGTGTTTCCATTTAAAAATTGTAACATAGACAAATTTTAATTTTTTTAATTCGAAAGTGACTTCTATCTACGACAATTAAAACTAAATGCAATTGTTTTATCGTAGATGTAATTGGTTCATCTACGCCCTTTCGAATGAGAATAATATCGTTAAAATCGGTTGATCCAAACCAAAGTTATAGGCATTTATTCAGACAAATATTCCCACTCTCCCCCACCCTTTATTTGAAAAAATAGAGAAAAATGTATTTAGCAAAATTTGTGCATCATTCTAATTTACTTATTTAATACCTACTATGATTGGACATATTTTATAACAAAATTGTTTTTAAATTTTTCTAGCGGTAAAGCTAGAAACTTGAAAGTTATTTCCAGCGATTTCCCCACTCAGAAAAATATAATAGGTTGATCAGTTGAATAAAAGTTGTTATCCAACAACTATCAAATTTTAGTAAATTCAAACGGAATTGTAGTTAAAAAATATTAATCAGCGTTGTTATTACAACAGTAACCTGATTGTTATTGTTCACAGGACAAATAACAACCTTTTTCGGTATAGTTTAAACAAACAGCTGTTTGTTTGACTGCTAATAAATGCGAATATAGTAAAATTAACCCGACATTTAGTAATCTCTATGATTTAACAAATTAGTTCATTTCTTATAACAAAAATGATTGTCAAGTTAACAATATTCTGTACAAACTACGACTTTTTCAGTACCTTTACGTAGCGTTCGACTGACGAACCAATAATTCTAAATAATAAAATACTTATCTTTTGGGATTTTTAATGGTGTACTTTAAATTATACAATCTAAACGTTTCGATAACACTTACAGTTATCTTCGTCAGTAGCAATGTATGTTAAAATTGTTAAAGATGTAGTAAACAATTTTGTCAAATTTGAAAAATTCAAACATAAACATAAGCCTGCTATTAATATAACAGTTTGAGAAACGTATAAGCCAACTATAAAATTGTAGTAAAGAATAACTAGGTCATTAAAATTAAATATTGTTAAACTGTCTTAAAGATGACAAACCAGAACACTCTCTACGACGAAAGCTAACATGAAATTTGCCAGCCAAAAACACATTTAACAAAATTTAATTGAGTTATGATGTAAGTGTAAAGTTGTGAAAAACTTCAATTTTAAAATGATAGAAGCATTCACAATCCAAACATTACATCAAAAATAACCCAGTTAAATCTAACAAAGAGATATCTTTATCAATAATTGGAAGTGTTATTAACAATGAAAAGCAAATGCAGAACGTTCTTTGTAATTTTTAATTTCAATTTAATTTCAACTACTTATGTTAAATTATAGTGCTGTGGAAATTTAACATATAATTGATAAAGCATTTGCTTCAAGGTCTAGGAAAAACACAGCAAAAACCTAGACATACCAAAAGTTGAAAACAAATTAAAATCAAGGCGTATCATTATGCTCTTTTTAATTATAAGATGCCAAAACCTATTTAAACGGAGATTTTCTTCTTGTCTATTAAAATTATTCGGGTGTTTATATATTTCAATAGCTTCACGTTGCAAACGAACATAATAATGGGTTTGTCTTGACAATATTTTCATATTGTCAAATTGAATGTCATGATTTAGATTATTCAGGGCATGGTCAGCCACAGCAGACCTCTCTGGTTGACCCAATCTACAAAATCTCATATGTTCTTTGCGTCTTGTATCAAAGCTACGTTTTGTGGTCCCGATGTATACTTTTCCACATGAACAAGATAACTTATACACTCCGGAAGATGATAAAGGGTTTGATACATCTTTAGGTGATCTTAAATGTTCTTTAATTTTTCTTGTAGGTTTAAAAATAGTCCTAATGCCATATTTGATTAGGATTTTTTCAATTCTATTTGTAACATTAGCTATAAAAGGAAGAAAAGCAGTACCAACATTAAGAACTGGTTTTTCTTTAAGGTTACGCCTAGAAGGTGTAATAACATTATTAATATCTGTAAGTGAATATCCATTATCTTGTAAGGATTTTCTTAAATATTTATATTCATCATTCAAAATTCAGGTCACAAATTCGTTTTGCTCGATCTACTAAAGATTTAATTACACTAATTTTTGACGTGGATGGTGGTTGGATAATTTATGAAGGTATCTATCAGTGTGTGTCGGCTTTCTGTAAACCTTAAAAGATAGTGAATTATTATTTTAGATATTAATATGTCAAGAAATGGTAAACTTCCATTAGTTTCTTTTTCCATGGTAAACTGAATACTAGGATGTATACCATTTATAAAACCAAAAACTCATGCAGTGCTTCTTCTCCATGTCTCCAAATAACAAATGTGTCATCTACATATCTATACCAAACTGAAGGTTTTTAGGTGTATTTTGTAACGTTAATGTTTCAAATTTTTCCATATAAAAATTAGCTATAACAGGACTAAGGGACTACCCATTGCTACACCTTCAATCTGTTCATAAAATTTACTATTCCACTGAAAATAAGTTGTAGTAAGACAGTGCTGAAAAGAATGGTTATG
The DNA here is from genome assembly GCA_036346205.1 of Vesta saturnalis. Lineage (NCBI taxonomy): Eukaryota > Metazoa > Arthropoda > Insecta > Coleoptera > Lampyridae > Vesta > Vesta saturnalis. The sequence continues at coordinate 201,035 of JARFJB010002077.1, read as the reverse complement.
TCCTTTGGAAAAAGATGATCTATGTATTCAATAGTTTCTTTTAGAGGTACTTTTGTAAAAGTGAAATAACATCAAAACTAACCATTATGTCACCCTCTTCAATTTTGAAACTATGCATTTTTCAACAAAGTCGGCAGAATTTTTAATGTAATGGGGTGTTTTTCCTATATGAGGTTGTAATAACAATGTAAGATGTTTTGCAAGGTGATATGTAGGAGAACCAATTGCACTAACAATAGGCCTTAAAGGAATATTAGGTTTATGAATTTTGGTAAACCATATAGTTTTGGTGAAATAGCTTCAGAGTTAGATAGTTTCTTCTTTATTTCTTCAGGAAATTAGGACTATTTTTAAACCTACAAGAAAATTAAAGAACATTTAAGATCACCTAAAGATGTATCAAACCCTTTATCATCTTCCGGAGTGTATAAGTTATCTTGTTCATGTGGAAAAGTATACATCGGGACCACAAAACGTAGCTTTGATACAAGACGCAAAGAACATATGAGATTTTGTAGATTGGGTCAACCAGAGAGGTCTGCTGTGGCTGACCATGCCTGAATAATCTAAATCATGACATTCAATTTGACAATATGAAAATATTGTCAAGACAAACCCATTATTATGTTCGTTTGCAACGTGAAGCTATTGAAATATATAAACACGAATAATTTTAATAGACAAGAAGAAAATCTCCGTTTAAATAGGTTTTGGCATCTTATAATTAAAAGAGCATAATGATACGCCTTGATTTTAATTTGTTTTCAGCTTTTGGTATGTCTAGGTTTTTGCTGTGTTTTTCCTAGACCTTGAAGCAAATGCTTTATCAATTATATGTTAAATTTACAGCACTATAATTTAACATAAGTAGTTGAAATTAAATTGAAATTAAAAATTCAAAGAACGTTCTGCATTATGCTTTTCATTGTTAATAACACTTCCAATTATTGATAAAGATATCTCTTTGTTAGATTTAACTGTTATTTTTGATGTAATGTTTGGATTTGTGAATGCTTCTATCATTTTAAAATTGAAGTTTTCACAACTTTACACTTACATCATAACTCAATTAAATTTTGTTAAATGTGTTTTTGGCTGGCAAATTTCATCGTTAGCTTTCGTCGTAGAGAGTGTTCTGGTTTGTCATCTTTAAGACAGTTTAACAGTATTTAATTTTAATGACCTAGTTATTCTTTACTACAATTTTATAGTTGGCTTATACGTTTCTCAAACTGTTATATTAATAGCAGGCTTATGTTTATGTTTGAATTTTTCAAATTTGACAAAATTGTTTACTACATCTTTAACAATTTTAACATACATTGCTACTGACGAAGATAACTGTAAGTGTTTGAAACGTTTAGATTGTATAATTTAAAGTACACCATTAAAAATCCCAAAAGATAAGTATTTTATTATGAGTGTTAATGGTGAAAGTTTACATTTTCATATTTCAGTCCTTTATGGGAGGAAACTTATCGTTTTATCAGACAATTTGAAAAATTAAGGAAACGTAAAGCACAATTATTATCGTCACTCACTTTTTTATTACGATGCCGAGACCAAAAGATTATCCCAAAGTTTATCTATATTAAAAGAAATTTTAATAACAACAAGCGAATAATATTTACAGAAGAACTGAAAATGCTCTTCTACGTAATCAAATACATATTACTAGGAAGTTACTGGATAACACCGATAAAAATCTTTTATATTCACATTTAGAAATTTCATCTATTTTGAATAAAGAAGATTGGGATAAAATTGATTCTATAACGTTTAAATCTATGGAAATAATTTTGACATCTCATGTCAACGTCAAAAGAAAAATTTAATAAATTATACAAACAACAAAATAATAGACCATCTATTGATTGTAGAAAACAGTTATAAACCTTTCTGATAATGTTGTTTCAGATTATGCTATTCAAGCGCTTTCTAAAGGAGGAAATTTTGATAACACCAAGAGTAATACCTTTTGAAGATATAATTTCCAACATCGAAAACTCCATTAGATTATTACCTTTTGATGCTGCTAATGAAGTTAGATATAACACCGTTAACATATTACGTAAAACAAAACCTCCAAAGAGCAACTTATCCTTTCGTCAACGACATGCTTTACTTGATCTTAAACCAATGAAAGTATTATAATATTAAAATCAGATAAAGGTAATGCAACTGTTATATTAAATATGAACGATTATAACACTAAGATAGAACAATTGTTGGGACCAGAAACTTATCGTGAAATACCAAAAGATCCAACAAAAAGTTTCTTTTAAAAACTAAAGAGCTGATTAAATTATCATCTATTCCTGAAGAAATAAAGAAGAAACTATCTAACTCTGAAGCTATTTCACCAAAACTATATGGTTTACCAAAATTCATAAACCTAATATTCCTTTAAGGCCTATTGTTAGTGCAATTGGTTCTCCTACATATCACCTTGCAAAACATCTTACATTGTTATTACAACCTCATATAGGAAAAACACCCCATTACATTAAAAATTCTGCCGACTTTGTTGAAAAATGCATAGTTTCAAAATTGAAGAGGGTGATATAATGGTTAGTTTTGATGTTATTTCACTTTTACAAAAGTACCTCTAAAAGAAACTATTGAATACATAGATCATCTTTTTCCAAAGGACATAACCATTCTTTTTCAGCACTGTCTTACTACAACTTATTTTCAGTGGAATAGTAAATTTTATGAACAGATTGAAGGTGTAGCAATGGGTAGTCCCTTAGTCCTGTTATAGCTAATTTTTATATGGAAAAATTTGAAACATTAACGTTACAAAATACACCTAAAAAACCTTCAGTTTGGTATAGATATGTAAATGACACATTTGTTATTTGGAGACATGGAGAAGAAGCACTGCATGAGTTTTTGGTTTTTATAAATGGTATACATCCTAGTATTCAGTTTACCATGGAAAAAGAAACTAATGGAAGTTTACCATTTCTTGACATATTAATCTCTAAAAATAATAATTCACTATCTTTTAAGGTTTACAGACACTGATAGATACCTTCATAAATTATCCAACCACCATCCACGTCAAAAAATTAGTGTAATTAAATCTTTAGTAGATCGAACAAAACGAATTTGTGACCCTGAATTTTTGAATGATGAATATAAATATTTAAGAAAATCCTTACAAGATAATGGATATTCACTTGCAGATATTAATAATGTTATTACACCTTCTAGGCGTAACCTTAAAGAAAAACCAGTTCTTAATGTTGGTACTGCTTTTCTTCCTTTTATAGCTAATATTACAAATAGAATTGAAAAAATCCTAATCAAATATGGCATTAGGACTATTTTTAAACCTACAAGAAAAATTAAAGAACATTTAAGATCACCTAAAGATGTTCAAACCCTTTATCATCTTCCGGAGTGTATAAGTTATCTTGTTCATGTGGAAAAGTATACATCGGGACCACAAAACGTAGCTTTGATACAAGACGCAAAGAACATATGAGATTTTGTAGATTGGGTCAACCAGAGAGGTCTGCTGTGGCTGACCATGCCCTGAATAATCTAAATCATGACATTCAATTTGACAATATGAAAATATTGTCAAGACAAACCATTATTATGTTCGTTTGCAACGTGAAGCTATTGAAATATATAAACACCCGAATAATTTTAATAGACAAGAAGAAAATCTCCGTTTAAATAGGTTTTGGCATCTTATAATTAAAAAGAGCATAATGATACGCCTTGATTTTAATTTGTTTTCAGCTTTTGGTATGTCTAGGTTTTTGCTGTGTTTTTCCTAGACCTTGAAGCAAATGCTTTACAATTATATGTTAAATTTCCACAGCACTATAATTTAACATAAGTAGTTGAAATTAAATTAAATTAAAAATTACAAAGAACGTTCTGCATTTGCTTTTCATTGTTAATAACACTTCCAATTATTGATAAAGATATCTCTTTGTTAGATTTAACTGGGTTATTTTTGATGTAATGTTTGGATTTGTGAATGCTTCTATCATTTTAAAATTGAAGTTTTCACAACTTTACACTTACATCATAACTCGAAAATTTTGTTAAATGTGTTTTTGGCTGGCAAATTTCATTGTTAGCTTTCGTCGTAGAGAGTGTTCTGGTTTGTCATCTTTAAGGCAGTTTAACAATATTTAATTTTAATGACCTAGTTATTCTTTACTACAATTTTATAGTTGGTTTATACGTTTCTCAAACTGTTATATTAATAGCAGGCTTATGTTTATGTTTGAATTTTTCAAATTTGACAAAATTGTTTACTACATCTTTAACAATTTTTAACATACATTCTACTGACGAAGATAACTGTAAGTGTTATCGAAACGTTTAGATTGTATAATTTAAAGTACACCATTAAAAATCCCAAAAGATAAGTATTTTATTATGAGTGTTAATGGTGAAAGTTTACATTTTCAATAATTCAAATATTTAACCCATTATTTGGTGGTTCAACCTATCAAAGGTAGATATTACAAGTTACTGTTTGGCCTTCTATCATATTGTGTTTTAAAATGCCATACAGCACGTTAAAAAAAATCTTTTGGATCTTAAGTTGAAATATTTGCATTACTTCTTAGTTATTAGTGATGAGTGTTCTCTAAGTGTGTATTTAAAATTTTACCGTGCTGTTATAAACCATGGAGTATTTAGGGTTATTTTGTTAGATGTACTTACAATAATAGGTTTCAAGATTTGAACTTATCGGACGTTTTATAAACCTGGATAATCCGCCAGGCCATAGTGATGTGACTCATGAAAACGAAACCATTTCTTCCTACTTAGAAGTAAAGGACGTAATATTAAAAAACCTTCTGGATAGTTGGGGATATGGTTATTTTTTCGAACTTTTTAAAAGTAAGTACCTGCCTACAAATATTAAAATTAATTATAAAGTAACCACATGGCAACTGCGTACGTGCCCGTAAAATATTTCTCTGCTGCTTTATTTGTAAATTTTCTTTTAATTCTAGACGAAGAAATAAATACCGAGAGGTTAATGCATATGAAATATGAGTATATTAAAGAGATATTAAAGGATACCAAGTTAGGAGTGAGAATAGAATTTCAGAAAAAAAATTACCGACTGGAAAATCTCCCAGGTAAATAAAGAAACTGTTTATGGTAAATTCAATTTACAGTTTTTTTAAGGGCATAACAACATTCGACGAGGCTAGTACTGTCTAATTATAGTGCAACTACATTGCCTGGTCCATCGTTCAACAACAGTGATGGTGACATCAATTAAATAACTAACTAGAGAGTGAAAAGCATGCCGTTTCATTTTTTGTAAGTATGTAGTTAAGAACTATTATTTTTTTTATTAGGTTTGGAAAATTTGGACGAAAATCCATTTTGTTATAAACCGATTAAAGTTCTGATAATGTGATTTGTTTATCTTTTAATTTTTCAATTTCTTTCCAATTATTATATTTATTTGTTATTATTTAAGTAAGTATATATTAACACTCAATACTCAAATTACACAAAATCGTTTAAGGATGCAGCGAAATTTTAAAGGCTATTTCAATTTAATTATAAACGATGAGATTTTATTAAGGATTTTTTTATCGATACTTTGTAAAAAATGAGAAAAATCAGCTTTTCGCTGAAATTTAGTCTTTTTTAGGATCTTTCTACAATAATTCAACACTCTATTAAGGGGAAATATGTCTTACAAACATTCAGTACCCTTAATAAGCTGGACGACGCATCAAGAGCCATATTAATTGATGCCATTATTGCTTGGCATTTAGAACAAAAAATTCGGATGAACCGACAGATTTTTGAGGAAATTTCTACTGAAATTGCTTTAAAGTTTAATGACGGTAAGGTACCTACATACTGACTGCAGCAAAATAATAATTTGCTAATAGAAAATATTTTACAGACTATACAACGTGTCCCAGATAACATTTCCAGCATGGGGATCTCGGTTATTATAAAAGATACAGATTTGGTTAAATTAGATGAATTACTCCTAAGGATTAGTGAAATTATAGGACACTCCAATTTCCAAATTTGCATGTATTTCAAGATTATGGCAAGAAAAGAAAATGTCAAATTTCTTTTCTTGTAATATCTTTTGTTATATTAGACATATAAATTTTATTTGCACTTTCTTAAGATATTTTTTATGCAGAATTTAAATATCAATTTGGATATTTTTGCACTTTCTATTTTTAGTTTCAACCCTAAATTAAATTTTTCTTATGGAACGACAAGTCGGCTTTGAAATAATTGATCCTGTTTTTTTATCCTCTTTACAATGATATAGCACATGTACTATCTATTTTAAAACAACAAAGAAAATTTAAAAAAAATTATTTTATTAATGACTCTAACAATAAGCAGGCCGTGAAACATAAAACACAATCGAATTTAATGTCACTTAAAAATTATTCGTTCCAGAATATTTTGTGTCAAACATGGCTTTATTTACTAATACTGAAAAGTTTGATATGTTGAATTGTTACATCTTGTCTTATAAAACAGTATAGAAGCTGAACGGATGTACTTGAGGCTGTATCCTGAAAGAAGCAGCCCAGTGCTCGTACGTACAGAAATTTGGTAATTAATATGGTTAATTTTCAAAACCTACTAGAAATCGAAATTACGGAATGAAGATGCAGAACTAAATATATTACAATCAGTTATTGAAAATCCTTCAACATCTGTTAGAGAAATTGAACATAACACTGGTATTTCGAAAACTACATCACAAAGAATTTTAAAACGTCACAGTACATCCGTAAGTACACCATTCTGCAGGGACTTAGAGATGGAGATCAGGAGAAATTAAATTTTGCCTATGGTATGTTAATCAATGTGAGAATAACGATAATTTTGCACCTACGATTTTGTGGTCTGACGAAAGCAGATTTGCAAATAATGGCCTTTTCAATCGACACAGTGTTCACTTTTGGGACCGTGAAAATCCTCACGTTGTTAAGGAAAGTCGGCATCAAGTGAGATTTGGTTTAACGTCTGGTGTGGCATTTAGGCGCTAAACTTATTGGGCCCATATTTTTAACGAAACATTAAATAGTGAAAGGTATTTGAATTTAGTACAAACTGATTTAGAAAATAAACTTGATGATTTACCACTGATTGAGAATATTAATATCTGCTTCCAACAAGATGGCGCACCCACAATTCAAACATCATCAGCGAATATCTTAATGAAATTATTAATTTTAAAACATAAATAAAGTTACATGATTTGAACTACTTTTATAACAATGGATTCAATGGATGTAATTTTTTTATGTAGAACTGATGTAAATTCTAAATTTTTATAACTTAATATTAGTCAAGTTGCTTTTGGTAGTGTGAATCCTTGCGACATTGCAGGCTCACATTCCATTAATATAAGTAATTTGATTGTAATCTCATTATATTTAGAATTTACATCAGTTCTAATACAAAACATTTACATCGATTGTTGAACTTGATGGCGCATTTGTATCAGTTTCAAACTACATCGTAGGTTCAAATCCTACATAAACTTTATTTATGTATTTAATAAAATTAATAATAATTTTTAATTACATATTTAATTTTGAACTTATTCGTTCATAACAAAAACTTTTATAATCTTAATAATCGGTTTCCAAATTCATGGATTGGTAATCGAGGGCCGATTTTATGGCCACCCAGATCTCCAGACTTAACGTCCTTGGACTTTTTCCTTTGCGCCAAAAACTACGCAGAGCAATTACGTCGACACTACGCAGAGCACAATTATGTTTAGAACGGAATGGTCAATTGTTTGAACATCTTTTATAATTAGATAATTATCTCCAATACTATTACCTGCTTAACTCTTGTTGTTATCTATTATTTGTCGTTTTCTCATGTTTCACGGCCTACTTATTGTTAGAGTCTTTAATAAAATAAATTTTTTTAAATTTTCTTTGTTGTTTTTAAAAATAGATAGTACATGTGCTATATCATTGTAAAGAGGATAAAGAAACACGATCAATTATTTCAAAGCCAACTTGTCGTTCCATAAGAAAAATTTTATTTAGGGGTTGAAACTAAAAAATAGAAAGTGCAAATAAAATTTATATGTCTAATATAACAAAAAAGATATTACAAGAAAAAGAAATTTGACATTTTTCTTTTTCTTGCCATAAGTCTTGAAATACATGCAAATTTGGAAATTGGAGAGTGTCCTATAATTTCACTAATCCTTAGGAGTAATTCATCTAATTTAACCAAATCTGTATCTTTTATAATAACCGAGATCCCCATGCTGGAAATGTTATCTGGGACACGTTGTACATATACTACAAGAAAGTGGGCAAAAAGCCATCCGGTCGTTTATATGATAAATATCAAAATACCAGAAACGTAAAGCACAATTATTATCGTCACTCACTTTTTTATTACGATGGAACCAAAAGATTATCCCAAAGTTTATCTATATTAAAAGAAATTTTAACAAGCAAGCGAATAATATTTACAGAAGAACTGAAAATGCTCTTCTACGTAATCAAATACATATTACTAGGAAGTTACTGGATAACACCGATAAAAATCTTTTATATTCACATTTAGAAATTTCATCTATTTTGAATAAAGAAGATTGGGATAAAATTGATTCTATAACGTTTAAATCTATGGAAATAATTTTGACATCTCATGTCAGCGTCAAAAAGAAAAATTTAATAAATTATACAAACAACAAAATAATAGACCATCTATTGATTGTAGAAAAACAGTTATAAACCTTTCTGATAATGTTGTTTCAGATTATGCTATTCAAGCGCTTTCTAAAGGAGGAAATTTTATGATAACACCAAGAGTAATACCTTTTGAAGATATAATTTCCAACATCGAAAACTCCATTAGATTATTACCTTTTGATGCTGCTAATGAAGTTAGATATAACACCGTTAACATATTACGTAAAACAAAACCTCCAAAGAGCAACTTATCCTTTCGTCAACGACATGCTTTACTTGATCTTAAACACAATGAAAGTATTATAATATTAAAATCAGATAAAGGTAATGCAACTGTTATATTAAATATGAACGATTATAACACTAAGATAGAACAATTGTTGGGACCAGAAACTTATCGTGAAATACCAAAAGATCCAACAAAAAAGTTTCTTTTAAAAACTAAAGAGCTGATTAAATTATCATCTATTCCTGAAGAAATAAAGAAGAAACTATCTAACTCTGAAGCTATTTCACCAAAACTATATGGTTTACCAAAATTCATAAACCTAATATTCCTTTAAGGCCTATTGTTAGTGCAATTGGTTCTCCTACATATCACCTTGCAAAACATCTTACATTGTTATTACAACCTCATATAGGAAAAACACCCCATTACATTAAAAATTCTGCCGACTTTGTTGAAAAATGCATAGTTTCAAAATTGAAGAGGGTGATATAATGGTTAGTTTTGATGTTATTTCACTTTTTACAAAAGTACCTCTAAAAGAAACTATTGAATACATAGATCATCTTTTTCCAAAGGACATAACCATTCTTTTTCAGCACTGTCTTACTACAACTTATTTTCAGTGGAATAGTAAATTTTATGAACAGATTGAAGGTGTAGCAATGGGTAGTCCCTTAGTCCTGTTATAGCTAATTTTTATATGGAAAAATTTGAAACATTAACGTTACAAAATACACCTAAAAAACCTTCAGTTTGGTATAGATATGTAGATGACACATTTGTTATTTGGAGACATGGAGAAGAAGCACTGCATGAGTTTTGGTTTTTATAAATGGTATACATCCTAGTATTCAGTTTACCATGGAAAAAGAAACTAATGGAAGTTTACCATTTCTTGACATATTAATATCTAAAAATAATAATTCACTATCTTTTAAGGTTTACAGAAAGCCGACACACACTGATAGATACCTTCATAAATTATCCAACCACCATCCACGTCAAAAATTAGTGTAATTAAATCTTTAGTAGATCGAGCAAAACGAATTTGTGACCCTGAATTTTTGAATGATGAATATAAATATTTAAGAAAATCCTTACAAGATAATGGATATTCACTTACAGATATTAATAATGTTATTACACCTTCTAGGCGTAACCTTAAAGAAAAACCAGTTCTTAATGTTGGTACTGCTTTTCTTCCTTTTATAGCTAATGTTACAAATAGAATTGAAAAATCCTAATCAAATATGGCATTAGGACTATTTTTAAACCTACAAGAAAAATTAAAGAACATTTAAGATCACCTAAAGATGTATCAAACCCTTTATCATCTTCCGGAGTGTATAAGTTATCTTGTTCATGTGGAAAAGTATACATCGGGACCACAAAACGTAGCTTTGATACAAGACGCAAAGAACATATGAGATTTTGTAGATTGGGTCAACCAGAGAGGTCTGCTGTGGCTGACCATGCCCTGAATAATCTAAATCATGACATTCAATTTGACAATATGAAAATATTGTCAAGACAAACCCATTATTATGTTCGTTTGCAACGTGAAGCTATTGAAATATATAAACACCCGAATAATTTTAATAGACAAGAAGAAAATCTCCGTTTAAATAGGTTTTGGCATCTTATAATTAAAAAGAGCATAATGATACGCCTTGATTTTAATTTGTTTTCAACTTTTGGTATGTCTAGGTTTTTGCTGTGTTTTTCCTAGACCTTGAAGCAAATGCTTTATCAATTATATGTTAAATTTCCACAGCACTATAATTTAACATAAGTAGTTGAAATTAAATTGAAATTAACGAAACGACTAAGAAAGTTAGGACTTTTCGTTAGCATCCCTACCAGTAGTGATAGTATACCAGAACCAGAATTGAACTCTGCAGACAGTGACATTGAAAAAGCTGGTAAGAATTGTAGCTTCACTTGGTTAAGAATATGAAAATGATTTCTTTTTTGTATGTAAATAGAACTTGAAATAAATCAAGCTTGGCTCAAAGTAAATAATAGTTCATGGACTGAGGTCTAACATAAGTGGCAACTGACCTACCAATTGCGACGAGACCATATTTTAGACAAAAATAAAACAACGGCTGATGTAATCCTTAAATGGCCTTTGTTCATTCACGCCGATGGTGGAAACTTGGTAAAAACATGAGAATACATCGTCTTAATAGTAAATATGTTACTTATATTTATATTTTTTAGGTTGACATAGATTTTGAGGCGCTCTTTAAGGAAAGAGTGCATTATTGATTACAAAATGGGATCTTCTTAAACAAAAGATCCTACCAATTCTAAATCAAAAAGTAAAAGACAAGCAAAATCTGCAATACCTAAAGAGTATCAATTCTGCACCAAAAGATTCAGGTAATTATAATTTAAATTTAGTTACTTACCCGTAAAATGAGCTGTAAACTATCCGACTTAATATTTTGTCTCTAGATAGAATTATAGATACTGTATTATCTAACTTATCTATTCGTTACAGATACATCATGCCTTCTGGCGCTTGCTTTGCACAGTATTCTGCCACCAACACTCAAAACACGTGAAACGAGACAACACTGGTAAGCAAGTAGTTAAATCAACGATAAGAGATTCCCAATATTCCTTATTTTTGCTTTGTGTAACCCCCAATGATTTCGATAATAAAATTTCAGAATCCAAAATAAATTGAGAAGTAGAAACGAAACTCTGCAAACCAATATTAGTTGGCAAATGTGTAGATATATTAAATTGTGAAGAATTTATTGTATACTACGATGGCATTCGCTATAAATTTAATAATTTTGTAGCTGCATTTGACTGTTTATTCAAAATATATCATGTTTTAGATTTTTGCTATCCAAAAGATAGTCCAACTTTTGGTTTTTTATTCAAAGATATTTTTTTGAAATGAATGACCATCAAGACTCTCAAGCTAATAACGCAAATATTTTATGTTTATTGCAAGATTTGAAATAAAAGCTTAGTGTTAAGTTTAATAATTGTACCTACTTATACTTTAACAATGACTTATCGCTGCTGTCAATGTTTTGAAATATTCACTGAAGAACAACTTGTACCACATATTACATTGTTTCATAGATTAAATGAAAATTTTGTCTGTTTTGTCTGAAGAAATTGGAATATTAATTCGGCACAATGGGGAAGAAAAACGTATATATTTTATGTTAAGTGCTGTAGTAGGAGATAATTTAGGCTTTACCAAAAGCTTCAAATCCTCATTCCCATGCAGAATATGCAAGTTTTCTCAATCAGAAATTTCATCTGGTTGTAAAGAAACATTATCAAAATTTAGAAATTGCATTAATTATGAAAACGATATTGATATTGAACACAATGTAGCAAAAAGGATTAAATTATCTGGTTTACGAGGAAATTCCATATTTAACCCCATTACTTCATTTCACGTTACAACTAATTTTGTAGCAAACATAATGCACGATCTGTTTGAAGGCGTTTGCCATTATGATATTTGCCAGGTTTTGCTAAATTTTATTGAAACCAACTTAATATCCTTGGATATTTTAAATAGTAGGAAACAATCTTTTAATTACGGAGAAACGGAGACTGGAAATAACAAATGTTTCAATATTCGGTAACTGTGACGTTCATAAAAAATCGTAAAGATAACAGACAAAATAACTTATAAAAACATATTGTACAAAAAATATTTTTTTATTTTTTCGAAATGATTAAAATTGTAGACATTGTAATGCCAATGGAAGGAGGTAACAATTTTTTTTGTTTGTGAACGATATGGAATGGGTAAAAAAAATTGTGACTTTCAGTCATTTGAAGTGTCTGGAAAGACTGATACCCATTTTATAGTCCCTGCGCAAAATGACACTGTTTTTACCTCACCTATTGCCAAATAAGAAAAGTTATATTCGTCCCAAATTTTATTACTTTATAGGTAACGTAAAAAAAAAATTTTTTTTAATTTTTATAATCTATAAATGTTTTCCAATAACGCTCTATTATTTATTTTAACGTCAACCCAAAAAATATAAAAATACACTATCCAATGTAGGTAAGTATAATTATTTAATTACTAATAATAATAAGTAATTTATAACAATAAAAATAAAACACCGAACCATATTATTCGGTTAAATATGCTCGTTTTTTGTTTATGAAACAAACAAAAAATTGTTGAGTAATACGTTAGTTCTGTTGAGCTACCAAACGTCTGTCATCCTACAACCAAAAACTGTAAAACAACATATAAGTTCATTGGCTAAACACTTTATTGTTCAGCAATCCTCTACTTGTTACTGCGTTACAAAATATGTCGGTTAGAATAACGCATTGGTCATTATGATCAATTACACAATTTGTTGTTTAACTTTTCTCAGATAACCATGGAATGGACTTGTGATTAATTCAACTAAAAAAGTAGATAGGCGCAAAATCATAGGGTCTTTTTCGTTGATTTTACCTACACTTTTCGTTGAGTGCCTTGATCGTTTTTACTAAGAAATCTTTTTTCCAGAGCTGTACGATAAACAGTTCCTGAGATATAGCCGGAGGATCGGCTTATTGGTCCACCCGGTACATTTAATTGTTACAGTCTTGACAGTAGTGATATACATGAACTTTACATAGGTATTTTGAGCAATTACAACATACCATATTAATTTTATTATCATTTGAAGAGGGACCAAAAATTACATCTTTTGCGCTTGGTTGTGGTTGTTTGTTCCCTTACTTCGGCATTACTGGTTGAAGAACGTGACTTTATAACCATTTCAGCTGCAGGAATACTTCGAGGGAGATGCTTTCTTTCTTGAAATAATGGAGTTAACAATAAATTACCCAGTTCTTGAAGAAATAGTCGCCGTTTTGTAAGTTTTCCAGCATTCTAGGTTGGAGTTGCTTCGCACCACAGAACATAAGCGTTGTAAGCTGAAACGTCCATGATATTGTAGAAAATAGTCATTGGCCATCTTTTAGTTTGCCGTCTGCATGTGTATGTTATTATTAACTTGTGTAACATGTCAACAGCACCTTTAGTTTTGTTGTAATCTAAAATCATAAACGGCTTTTTATGATCTTGATTACACACTCCGTTATCGTGGTGAATTGTGCTCATGAGAGTAACATTTTTATTCCGTTTCGGAATATAGGAAACTATCGACGTCTCCATAAGTCAAGATCTCGCACAACCTTTTACCTTGATCTCTCTCTGGAGGTCCACCTTCTTTTTTCCCGTGGCAAACTTGCATGTTATATGCATAAGCAGTTACAGAATCGCATAAAGTCCAAATCTTGACTCTGTATTTAGCAGGTTTATTCGCGATGTACTGTCTAAAAGGACAACGGCCTCTAAAAGGTATTAGTTGTTCACCTACTGCTACATTGTCGTGAACATTATAGAACTTAGGTAAAATTGTAACCCATTCATCCCACAAGTCCCGTATGGGAGCTAATTTATCCTCTCCATGAGACTTATACACTCCAGCTAGGAACAGTGGGCGAAAACATGCTTCTAGTTCAACTAATGTTAGTTCTTGAAACGTGTCGCCACAAAGTCTTTTGCCTTCTAAATTTGACATTTTCAAAATTAGGTAATATATTGGGTGTGAAATATAAGAAGTACGCGGATTTTATATCAATTATTCGCGACCTAGCATACCTTGTTGGCCCAGGAATCAACGAAATAATATTTGCTGCTGATAACCTTATCGATTGATGTCTTTTCATTCTATACTATATTGCCATCTTTTGAAGTTACGTGATTATCCGTATCAGCTTCATCTGAAATCGTAGCTTCCACTTCATAGTCCGTTTCGCTATTATATATCTCGGTTTCGGACAAATGGTATTCTTCTTCAGAGGCATTAGAATCACTATCACAAACACACAAAAGTTTCTTAAGTTCACTATCCGTAAGCACTTTCTCACTACACATTTTCAATTGTTAGGTATTTCTTATTAGAGTATAGCATCAAGTTTGATATTTACTACGAAACTAACACACAAATGCTTACTGGCTGCATTTATACGCGGAGCCACAGATAAGTCTCAACAGAAATAAACTTGTTTACCGGTACGGAAATAACGCATGCAATATGCGCAATAATGTGGCAATATTATATAAAAGTTATTTATATTTATGAAAACAAAACAAAACTAATAAAATACATTCGTCTATGATAATAATTTGCTTCTCGTTCTTCCACACAAATCACTGAGTCATATAGACCCAAACTCAATAAGAGGGTTAAATAAATATATCCATTTATTGGTAATTTGCACAGTGTAAAAACAGGATGAAAAAGTTATTATTAGAAACCTATATTAAACAGTTTAAGTATAATTTTATCTTGATCATATCTTTTGTACTGTTAGAATATTATACTGTCTTACTGTAATTGCTTTGCTATTAAGGTAGAGTGGAAGAACAGCTTCCAGCTGAACTCATACCTATTGTATTATAGAATTTATTTAATTTATGCTCAATAAACATTATTATTATTATTACATATGTTTAAAGTTAAAAATCATATTAAACATACACACTGTGTTCTCACTGCACAATAACAATTACAGTTATTAACCAAAAACTATTTTTTTGTTGGATCAGACTAGATCTTTAACTGGTATGTCGCGTTTATTTCTGGATACTTTTATCAATTTCAAATTAAATTTTACACTTACGTCAAAATTTGTTAAGTTTGTTCTTTGATAACAACATTTTTCATTGTTAGTCTTCATCCGTTAGAGGGTGTTCTGATTTGTCATCTTCAAGGCAGTTTAATGATATTTAATTTACTAAAAATCTAGCTATTCATTACTAAAATAAAATTAGATTCTATAGTTGGCTATACACGTTTATCAAAGTGTATATTAATAACAGGATTGCATTTGCGTTTTCATATCTCATAAAGCTATGTTGACATCTCAATTCAATTCTTAATGCTATCATCATTACTGAGGACGATAACTGTAATTGTTATCAAAATTTTTAAATTCATATAAAAGCTAAATAAAAGAAGTATTTTAATTATGTGTGATAATTGTGTAAGCTTTGTTTTTATAAAAAAGAGACAAACTGGAATGGATTATTATTTGACGATTAGAATTTTAAATGTTCTGTTTCTAAAATATACAGTACTAAAATTAAATTCCAATTAGAACAAAAAAAGATGTTACACTCATATACAAATGCAATTTAATTTCATGTAATTTTTACTTGCAGATAGAAATCTAAACATAATTTTAGCGTTTATGTGTAAAAATCGGCAAATCGTTACATATGTGTGCGCGTAAGATAAACCAGTTCAAATATGTAATCGATTAGATTGCTTTTCGCTCAAAAACAAAGAAATTAATCAATAAAAGATGTACCTATGTGATTCCAGTAGAATATCTTCGTTTCAAATTATGCATGGTAATTTAAATTAAATTTACTGTTTTCAGAAATTTGGAAATTATTCACGTTTAATTGTTTGTTAATCTCAACAGGAATTTCCTATAGTGAACTGAATATGTATGTATTCCAGAAACCTAGCGTCGTGTGCTACGCAGCTCAGGTTCATTGGATCAAAAATCAATAACAGCTGTGAAACACAATAAATAATGCTGCAACTTCACATGGAAAATTCAAATTTAAACCGGAGAAATTTAATCGATAGAGACCGATTACAACCTCGAGATTTTAATAAACTTTAGTTTTTGATACATTTATGGTAAAATAAAATGTATATAGATATAAAAGATGAATGAGATTGTTGTAGATGTGAATTTTATTAATAAAACGCATTGTTTGGTGGAATTGAAAAATGTATAAAAAGACCATGACAAATGAAAGTGTAAGTGCAGGGATAAGGAACAAGTAGCCTTGGCCCTTGATGCGCACGCTATCGGCGGGGACGCCAGGGCGAGGGAGGTGGCGTCGAGTCGTCGCGCAGACACCTTGCACTCTGCAGCCTGACGACGCCACCCCTTCCACCCCACAAATGCGTATCTAACTCATGGTCGATTCGTACTAGTACTTTCCCTTTTCTTTACTATACATTCAAAGGAGTAAAGAGCGACAAAAACGTCTGCTGTAAAATAGAGATGTTTTATATTGCATATCATTTAAAAGGATACCACTACCCTACTAAATTTTTTCAGTAGTTTTGTCATATACTGTAGATTATTAAATTATTTTTTTCTTTAAATTGTTAAATACTTGAAATTCTGATATACATATTTATGCATTTCGTTGAAAGTGAGATTCGTTCATGAATGTACTGAATGTAGCAATTAAAGCTAAATCGAAGGTGTAGTTCACTTTTACTAGTGCGAGCAGTGTATGAGCCAATCAATAGCATCAAGGTAGCTATGCATGCGCCAGGCTGCCCGTAATGCGTGGTTTCAGTTCCCCAATCCATATGCACTGATGTGATAAGATATGTCGGTGCTATGACAACCCCCCCTAGTCACAGCTAGGGATGTTTTTTCATATTTCTAACAATGAAAAATATAAATGAACACAAATAATTAATAAAATAGACATTTAAAACATGCAGTTTCACTTATAAACATCACAGCTAGAAATGGAGGTTATCCACTAAATAAAAACGAAAGTGCCACCAACCCTACTCCTTACACTATCGATGTTACTTTCATTTTCATTAGTAGTAACAATGATCGCTTAATTAAATAAAGTATACGCACCTGTCACAGATAAATAGTATGTTTATACTCCTACTTTAAATAAAATTCCATGAAGAGAATTCAGGTACTATTTGTAAAAAGACTTATTATGCTTCGCGAAATATTCGCGAAATTACACCAGCCTTGCATATCACAATTATCACATTTACTTTAAAAATTGACCTACTTGGGGACATATTAAACAAAAAAGTCACCAATACACACATGCATTTCTGAAGTTACCACAATCAATTTTGTATTGTATGTTTTGTAGTTAGTTCACACCGACAACACTTGCACCTTGTGGCGTACTAACAAATTATTTGGTCCAGCTTTGTAAAATTCTTACTGGATGTCTCGCGCGCTTGTGCGTAGTCGCAACCGTTAATAATCTAAATTTAAAACAAAAAAAATTGTATAGGTACATTGCGTATCGAGCGTTATTGCCATTAATCAGAAAAAAAAATAATTCGATGATCTATTTATGCAACCGTAACGAATTACTAACGGATTTTGTTCTATACAGTCCGTTAAAAATATCAGGTTTTATAAGCAACTGACCACAAACATTTCAAATTGTTTATTAATTTTTAAATCACGCAATTAATTATGCAACCTTAAAGTACATAAATTAATTCCTCAAGATGATATAGTGAAAAAGCAGCTTAAAATAGCTTTTAGATACGGCTGCAACGATTTGATAACCACAATTGATATAGACATGCGCATTAAAACTTAAAATTAACGAAAATCTATCTTTGATTAACTCCATAATTCGAATAATTACTCTTTATCAACAACAGGTACATGAATTACCTTTAAAATTTTTATTCACACTCTAAATAGGTACTTTTAACTTAAAGAAGTCGTACTTCATAAATACTAAAGATTATAATTAATTAACGTGTAACAGTTGGACTTTGTCTTTTAAATTACCTGTAACAAATTTATTTACCTATAAAATTCGGTTCTCTATTGATTGAATCTGACAGGTAGATGGCAGTAATAGCGTACATTTTTACTGTTTCAAAATTGGAAACTATGTATTTAATTTATTCAGCTTCGATCTTTGAATTCATCTTTCTTTCACTAGTGCGCTTCCACGTTTCTTGAGGAATTTTGATTAATATTAATTTGTATGTAAATTACGTGCATATTTTATTTTTATCACACACCTCAAATCTAAATACTCATTTGCAGGAAATCCCTTTGATGTAAAACGTGTTTCTTCTGATCTGATCTAAGGATTGCACTTCCTATCATAGAATGCGAGTAGGTAATAGAATACTAACTACATACCGGGCATTAATTATAAGAGTGGCTACAACTCAGGGTCTGATAGAACATCAAAAATAACTACTTTGCTTAATAAACTATTAACCGAAAATGTTCAGTTTTCGAGATACGGGGTGTTGAAATTTTTATAAAATAAAGCGCTTAATTTTAATATTTCAAAAACGAGATGATATATTGGAATGACAAAGTGCAGGGAATTAAAAGAAATGAAATGATTTTAATAATAATATTTTTTTAGGATAATTATGCAACCTCTTTTTTTAATACGTTTATAACGAAAATAGACTACATTACAAAAACAAATACAATAATCTTTGTCTATGTTTAAAACTTCATGTCCGCTTCTATAAAATATCAATAATACAGTTTCCGCGTTTCCAGTGCTATTAATTTTTTTGACTTATTTGGCTTTATATTAAGAAAGGTTATGAAGAAAAGTCATGTAAACTTAAATTTTCTTAAAAAAATATGTTTACACATTTTTCTATATAGCTAATCGTTATTCAGATATTGGAAAAATTCTACCTTAGGAATTATTTTGCTGATAAATTACGTGTCGTATCAAAAAATTGCAGAGAACATAATTAATCAGTCAGGTCTCTATGTCGGTAATTTTGTATCTTTGAAGAATATAGATATTTCAAAACTATTTGAAACAGACCAAAAACTGTCCCTATTAAACTCCTCTTTTTCCGCCGCTGAATTTCTTCCAAAATCTAACCAGATTTAGGAAATGAAATCAAGCTTAAATAAAAAATTACAATTAGGTTCGATTGATCGTTCAGAAGTCGATCGTAGATACATACAAATAACGCATACACGCAACAAGACACGACGCACGCGCAAACGCGCACGCGCACGCACGCGCAACGAACATACGACGCGCACGCGCAAACGCGCACGCGCACGCCAAACGCGCACGCGCACGCGCACGCGCACGACGCACGCGCACGCGCACGCGCACGCGCACGCGCACGCGCACGCGCACGCGCACGCGCACGCGCACGCGCAAACACAACGCGCACGCGCAGCACGCGCACGCGAACGCACGCGACACGCGCACGCGCACGCGCACGCGCACGCGCACGCGCACCGCAACGCGCACGCGCACGCGCACGCGACACGCGCAAACGACACGCGCACGCGCAGACAGCACGCGACACGCGCACGCACGCGACACGCGCACGCGACGCCACGCGCATACGCACGACGCACGCGCACGCGCACGAGCAGCGACACGCAGCACGCACGCGCACGCGCACGACGCAACAGCAACGCACATCGCAACGCACACGCACAACAAAAAAACACGACACGCACAACAACGCACACGAACAACGCAACGCACACGCAACGACAACACGCACACGCACACACATACACACGCAACAACGCAACACAATAAAACACGCAAATACAAAACAAAAAAACGCAAACGCACACGAACGCAAGCACATAATAATATATTTAAATATATACAAACTAATATAAAATAAAAAAAAAAAATAACAACAAAATAAAAATATATATAAACACATATCACATAAATATATAACACACAAATAATAAATAAAAAAATAAAAAATAAAATTAAATAAATATAAATTTTAAAATAATAATAATATAAATAATATATAATATAATAATATATATAAATATATAATATATATAATATAATATATATATAAATATAAATATATAATAATATATATAATATAATAATAATAATTATATTATATTAATATAATAATAAAATAAATATAATATAATTATATAAAATATATAATATATATATAATATATATATAATATATAAATATATATATATATATATATATATATATATATATAATATATATATATAAATATATAAATATATAAATATAATATATATATATATAATAATAATAATATATATATATAATATATATACACTAAATATAATACACAAACACAATATATATATATCAATAATATATAATAACAACACACACACATACACAACACACAACACACATACACACAATAAACAATATAATAAATATATAATACTACATATAATATACATATAAAAATATAACTATAACATAACACATAATACATAAATAATATATACTATACATACACACATATATATATAATAACTATAACACACACACACTACACACACATAACAATATATATATATATATATATACACACACAATACACACACATATATCACACACACTATCACAATAACACACACATACACACACACACACACACACACACACACACAACATACACACACACACACACACACACACACACACACACACACACACACACACACACACACACACACACACACACACACACACACACACACACACACACACACACACACACACACACACACACACACACACAACACACACACACACACAAACACACACACAAAACAACACAACACACACACACACACACACACACACACACACACACACACACACACACACACACACACACACACACACACACACACACACACACGCACACACGCACACACACACACACACACACACACACACACACACACACACACACACACACACACACACACACAATAGCCGATGTCGGCGAAACTTTGTCAACGGTCGTAAAATGAGCTATTATGTTGATGTAGAGATAGTGAAACAAATGTCGATCGTATAACATTTTATAGTTTTATATGTATATGTACGTCGAGAGAAAACTAAACACTTCATTTATAAAAATTTCAACACCTTGTATATCGAATACTAAACATTTTCGGATAACAGTTTATTAAATACAGAACACTTATTTTTGATGTTATATCAGCCCCAGAAGTTTGGCCACTCTTATAAGTAACGCCTTGTATAGCGATCATTTGCTCTAATTTTCAGTTCTAAATGAAGTGACGGCTTTATTGTATAACTACAATAAAAAGTGAATATGGTGTTTAAATTATATCAATGCAGTGGCTCATAGCAACAAAATCAACGAAAAAAACGTTTTTTTAAAATTTGTTTTCAGCCTAATTAAGGAACACCAGTAAGTGCGACCATTAACTTGTAATTTTTTGATGTTTTATTACCTTCCAACGTACATACACATACATGTAAACTTCCCCTCTCTTACCACCCTTATTTTTGCGGCCTAGACCTCAAACTACATTAAAAAACGTTTCAAAACATTTCAAAGTTTACATTAATAGTATTTGTCCTAAACACTAATCACCAAGATTTCTATTTATCAGTAAGATCATGTATGCTGCACCGCGTAGTGCTAAAGGCACGAACTTCAAAATAATTTCAAGCAGTTTTTCTTGCCCACTTTTATCATCAATTTTTTTCGAACGCTCAGCGATTAAAGAGTACTGAGATACCATTGGAGGTCGGCCTTAGCGGGACACCCTGTATAGATCTTCAAATCACGAATTTATTATGATTTATAACATTTTTTGATACGCACGTAATTTGGCGGCAAAAAAATTCCTAAGATAGAATATAAGTGCTTGTTCAAATTTCGCTTGGACCTGCATAATGATTAATTTTATGAGAAAATGTATAGACATTTTTTAAAGACAATTTAATTTAGATAACCTTTGTTTATAAAGGTTACCTAACAAAGCCATATAACCCTTAAAAATTAATTAAATAAGATTTAAAATGCTTAAACTGCATTTATAGATAATCACCTTCCAACCTATACAGGGTATCTAGAATCTAACACCGTTCTGTGGCTATCTTTGTTATTATAAGAGATATAGAATCGGTTAAATTAGCAAAGTTGGGCAGAATTACATGATAATTCAAAAACCAATAAGAAAATTCAACATTGTTGCCAACTTTCTAAGATATCTGAAAATAACTAAAAATCGTCCAAATCTTCAATCGGTTATATCTTTTTTAATATTCAAAATACGAAAAAGTTATAAGAGAGAGTTTTGATAGCTATTTTTACGCAAAATAGGAAAATGTGAATAATAAATTTTTTTAGTAATTATTTTTCGAGCTACAACCCAAACATACATTTTTTTAAATAGTAACTATAGATGGCTATGGACTCATTCGATGGCTTATTTTTTTCTAATTTCAAAAATGTATAGCTTTGTATGTTTAGTATTATAAAAAATTGTAATTATAGTATTTACTAAACAAATGCAACGTTTGCCGTGGTGTGCTGTGACAATTAAAAACAAAACCTTTCATTGATTGAATGTCAAATAGTAGATATTGAATTATTTGTTGTAACCAGTTGTAGTTCGTACTTAAATAGTGAATATTAATTTATTAATGGCTTATTCTTCTGAAGAAAGAAATATGTTTTTTTGCTATTACGTGTCTAACAAAGATGCCAATGCTGCTTCGGAATTACATCTTCAAACTTATACGGAAAGAAGACAACCCATTGCGCGATTACTTGCCAAACTCGAGCCGAATTTAAAAAAATATGGGGTTTTTACTAAACCTCAAAATTTTAAAATTAATGTTAACACAGAAACAGAAGAACTTGTTTTAGCTTACGTCGAATTTAAACCCACTACATCTCTTCGTGAAATTGCGAACGAGTGCAACACTTCCAAAGATGAAGCCCACGTTATTTTGAAACAAAATAATTTTTAGCCATATTATTTTCATATAGGAAATACATTGTATATTGAAGATTATCAGAAAAGATTACGTTTTGCTACATGGTTGATTAATGAAAGTCGAGCAAACAATCAATTCTCGAAAACCATTCTTTTTACCGATGAAGCAAAATTTACAAACGAAGGCATCTTCAATAGAAAAAATCATATCCAATGGTACTAAGAAAATCCTCATATTACTGTTGAGAGGAGAGATCAATATACTTTTTCAGTAAACGTTTGGTGCGGTATTATTGGTACCAAAATCCTTGGGCCGTTCTTTTATGAATACAATTTAAATTCCGAAAGATATCTAACTTTTTTACGAAACGAATTTAAGAAATTTTGGACGACCTTCCGTTGGACGTAATTCAAAATTTGAATTATTTTCAACACGACGGGGCACGAGCACACAATGGATTACTTGTATGTAACTATTTACAGGAACGTTTTAATAATTGGATAGGAAATCGAGGTCCAATGGTTTGACCGCCTGGACTTTTCTTGTGGAGTGCAATTAAAGGCAAAGTGTACCGAGTAAAACCTGGCAATCTAGACGATGTAAAAAATAAAATTCGTGTTGCTATACAACAAATTAGAACCCAAAGTTTATTAAAAGTTCAAAACGAAATTTTAAAACGATGTCAAATGTGTGTTCAAAATAATGGAGGGTATTTTGAAGCACTTCTATGATTGTGTTGTCTGTTTATATTTTTTGCTGTTACTCTTCGTTGTAAGTTAAATTTATTTAGAACTTTTTTATTTTGATAATGTAGTACATTATTTCTTGTAATAATAATAATTATAACACTGACAGATACCTTCATAAATTATCCAACCACCATCCACGTCAAAAAATTAGTGTAATTAAATCTTTAGTAGATCGAGCAAAACGAATTTGTGACCCGGAATTTTTGAATGATGTATATAAATATTTAAGAAAATCCTTACAAGATAATGGATATTCACTTACAGATATTAATAATATTATTACAACTTCTAGGCGTAACCTTAAAGAAAAACCAGTTCTTAATGTTGGTACTGCTTTTCTTCCTTTCATAGCTAATGTTACAAATAGAATTGAAAAAAACCTAATTAAATATGGCATTAGGACTATTTTTAAACCTACAAGAAAAATTAAAGAACATTTAAGATCACCTAAAGATGTGTCAAACCCTTTGTCATCTTCCGGAGTGTATAGGTTATCTTGTTCATGTGGAAAAGTATACATCGGAACCACAAAACGTAGCTTTGATACAAGACGCAAAGAACATATGAGATTTTGTAGATTGGGTCAACCAGAGAGGTCTGCGGTGGCTGACCATACCCTGATAACCTAAATCATGACATTCAAAATGACAATATGGAAATATTGTCAAGACAAACTCATTATTATGTTCGTTTGCAACGTGAAGCTATTGAAATATATAAACACCCGAATAATTTTAATAGACAAGAAGAAAATCTCCGTTTAAATAGGTTTTGGCACCTTATAATTAAAAAGAAGCATTAGTGATACGTCTTAATTTTGATTTTAATTTTAACTTTTGGTATGTCTAGGTTTTTTGCTGTGTTTTCCTAGACCTTGAAGCAAATGCTTTACCAATTATATGTTAAATTACCACAGCACTATAGTTTAACATAAGTAGTTGAAATTAAATTAAAATTAAAAATTACAAAGAACGTTCTGCATTGTGCTTTTCATTGTTAATAACACTTCCAATTATTGATAAAGATATCTCTTTGTTAGATTTAACTGGGTTATTTTATTTGATGTAATGTTTGGATTTGAGAATTCTTCTATCATTTTCAAATTGAAGTTTTTCACAACTTTACACTTCCATCATAACTCGATTAAATTTTGTTAAATGTGTTTTGTTAGCTTTTGTCGTAGATAGTGTTCTGGTTTGCCATCTTTGAGGTAGTTCAACAATATTTAATTTTTATGACCTAGTTATTCTTTACTAAAATTTTATAGTTGGCTTTATACGTTTCTCAAACTGTTATATTAATAGCAGGCTTATGTTTATGTTTTAATTTTTCAAATTTGACAAAATTGTTTACAACATCTTGAACAATTTTTAACAAACATTACTACTGACGAAGATAACTGTAAGTGTTATCGAAACGTTTAGATTGTATAATTTAAAGTACACCATTAAAAAACCCCAAAAAAGATAAGCATTTTATTATTTCTTGTTGTTTCCACAAATTTAGTAGTAGAATATACCTTATTTTGTTATTTAAATATTCACGGCACACTTTAATTTGTTTAATAAAACAACAAATTAGAAGCCAAAGTTTATTAAAAGTTCAAAACGAAATTTTAAAACGATGGCAAATGTGTGTTCAAAATAATGGAGGGCATTTTGAAGCACTTCTATGATTGTTTTGTCTGTTTATATTTTTTGCTGTTACTCTTCGTTGTAAGTTAAATTTATATAGAACTTTTTTATTTTGATAATGTAGTACATTATTTCTTGTTGTTTCCACAAATTTAGTAATAGAATATAGCTTATTTTGTTATTTAAATGTTCACGGCATACTTTAATTTGTTTATTAAATATTATTACCATTTTTTGAAAATTGTGAGTTAATTAATAATATTAAACATACAAAGCTATACATTTTTGAAATCAGAAAAAAATAATCCATCGAATAAGTCCATAGCCACCTATAGTTGTCATTTAAAAAAATGTATGGTTGGGTTGTAGTTCGAAAATTAATTACTAAAGAAATTTTTTATTCGCATTTTCCCATTTTGCGTAAAAATAGCTATCAAAGGTCTCTCATAACATTTTCGTATTTTCAGTATTAAAAAAGATATAGCCGATTTTTAGTTATTTTCGGATATCTTAGAAAGTTGGCAACAATGTTGAATTTTCTTATCGGTATTTGAATTATCATGTAATTCTGCTCAACTTTGCTAATTTAACCAACTCTGTATCTCTTATAATAACAAAGATAGCCTTAGAACATGGGTAGATATATATAGGTACCGGGTGGTCGTAAGGTTTGTTTTTTTTTTATGATTGTGGACCTGAACAGGCTAAATAAGGCCTATCGTGCTAAAAGACTCAGGAACACTTAGGAGGATGAATAGAGGGATAATGAATTGCCAATAGATGCCTATGAACAGCTACCTTAAATTTTCTCATATCATAAGTGAGAGGAAAACAGGAACTAGGGAGATCATTCCAGAGTTTAGAAGCCGTGTAGAAAAATGTGGATTGCGCCCGTTTGGTACGACAAGTGGACATTTGTACTGCATACTGATGATGTGAATGAGCGAACCGAGTGTTTCTCGCAAAGATAGCCGGAGATGGTATCAAAGAATGTAATTCACCAGCACAATAGCCGTTGTAATAACGATAATACAAAGAAAGAACTGAAACCATCCTTCTATGCTCAAGGGACTGTATGTGAGAAGTTAAGGACGGGTCATTTATGCTAATCGCTCTGTTTTGAATACGATCAACGATATCGAGAGCGTATTGATAGCACTAACCCAAAGGTGAGAATTATATTCCAGATGAGGCCGAATTTGGGCGTTATACAGCAGAAGGAGTTGTCGAGAGGTAAAGTATGCTTAGATTTTAATAATCAACGATATCGTGAGCGATTTTAGACATATTCAAAGTAGAATTTATTCAATAGGCCGAATTTGCTTAAATTAGCATGAATTTCAGATAAATTATTCAATATATATTTAAGATATTATTAAAATTTAGTATTTGTATATTGATAAATTTTAAATTTATATTTTACAAAGATTTAGTAAATTTATTTACAATGAATTCGTTAGTCAACTGACAATAGCTAAACAGGTATCTCACACTGTTAAATTTGTAGATCGATTAGGCTATTGTCAGTTGACTAACGGAGGACATTTCGAACATTTGCTGAAATAAAATTATTTTTAAGTTTACGAATCTTTGTTTTCGATATAATAAAACGTTATAAAATTATTTTATTTTTCGTTTTCTTCATGACCTTTTTCAATTTTTAAATTTTGAATGCGAATAACTCCAAAACGCTTGACTTAGGTATAGCACATGCTACATGACAAATGTTTAGAATTGTAAGGGCAATCCAAAATGTAATAAAAAATTGGGTTAATTTGAAAAAATTTTTAGCAAATCTTTTTTGAGACACCCTGTATAAAAATTTTTTTCGCAACATATGCCCCGAAAAAATATAAAATCGACGGGTCTGAGCGATTTCTGAAAAAAATTGTGCTTTACGAGATATTGAATTTATTCCTTACTTTACGACCACCCGGTATATATATAATGATTAAAAACAAGCATAGGAAGGTCACACGTAAAAGTATAACTGCCGGGGTACACTTTAATTATATACAATATAATTAGGGGTATGTGAAATAATAAATAGAATAGGAAATTAAGGGTCTTATTGAAGATTGATGACGGCAACGGGAAATAAATAAAAAAAAGAGCAGAACTTTAAATTTTCTCGGGGAAGACGTGCGTAGACGTTGATCCGAGATATTTTTGAATTAAGGGTGAATTGTGAGTGATAATTGAAAGCAGAAATATTGGTCTGGCTTTTAAAGTAAAAGTGTGAAGAGATAATAAGTGAAAGAGAACATAAAGGAGAGAACAGAAATTACAAGAAAGAATAATTTAGACAAAGCTGTATAATATTCAAGAAAATTAAAAAAATTAAGTAAACAAGAATTCTACTGGAAGAAGACAAGTCAATAGCGACGCAGGCAGTCCGAATAGGCGAATAAGTGTATTTATTAAAAGAAATTCAAGAAATGTTATTTAGTATTTGTTAAATTGTATTAAGTATTAAATTTTATATTGGGCTAAAAGAACGTCACTGAAATTCAACAAACGTCATTTATTATTAGTCAAATTATATTAAGTGTACAATTTATCTTGTCAAATTTTGAATCCCTAGGTGTAAAACATATCTTTAAAATAGTAGTAAGCACGGCCGGGGATATTTTCTGGTAGTCTCCTGATGAACCCACCCTGAGAGTGTAGCTGGTAAG
The DNA here is from genome assembly GCA_036346205.1 of Vesta saturnalis. Classification (NCBI taxonomy): domain Eukaryota; kingdom Metazoa; phylum Arthropoda; class Insecta; order Coleoptera; family Lampyridae; genus Vesta; species Vesta saturnalis. The sequence continues at coordinate 172,471 of JARFJB010002077.1, read as the reverse complement.
ATTTTTAAAACTTGGTCAATTGAACTTGTATAATTTGTGACTAGTATTTCATATATTGTATAACGGTTTTAGTGCAGTTGTGTATATTATTTTGAGGAGGTAACACTATAATATTTGGCAAAAACCAACGTGGGGCCTTGCATGTTTAATAGCTAGAAGACATTAATAGGGTAAGCCAGTTAAGTTAATAAACGTCTATTTTAGATTGAATAAAAACCAGATAAACATTAAAAACAGTAGTAATAAAATGAGTTACAATTTGAGAAGTAATAATATGGCGGGAAGTGCACATCCAAATGAACAAGAAGATCAACAAAAAGAGGCGTCGAAAATTGAAGCAAATGTAGCAAGCTTAGAGGCGCTAATGAATATAATGAACCAAATGAGACAAGAACATAAGCAGATTAACCAAAAGCTTGAAGGTATGAATCGAAATATGAACCAAATAAATGCAAAATAAGAACGGAAAATTGACCAGATATACAATAAGATTGATGCCATAAAATAGGAGATGATGTTTGTACTGGAAGGGAAATTAAATAGTTTAGAAGAAAAGGTTGAGGACAAGATCAGCAAGGTAATACAAGAAACGGTTCGAATTGAAAGTAATGTACAAAAAGAAATGGAATTAATAAATGTTCGAGTGGATACAGTAACAATTGGATGTGAAGAAATGTTTGAGTTAATTGAGAAAATTGTAGTTGAAATGAATGAAAGATTTAATAACAGTCTATTAAACATGAATTAGCACTTATTCCAGGTTTAGGTGTGGATATTCCAAAATTTTATGGAAAAAAGGTGATACCAATGACATATTTAGAGCTAGTCGAAGAGAATATTGAAAACATAAAGGACAAAAAGAAAAAAACGTAAGCATAGAAATATTTTTGAGATAGGAGAATTGGTAGTGATAAAAAGATTAACGGTAACATATGTGGAAAAGGGTGTATGTACAAAGTTATACTCACCATATGAAGGACCATACAGGGTGGTAAAGAAAATATCTGATAACACATACGAGTTAGGAGAGACAAACACAAATAGAATTAGAGGTTATTTTCATATTAATTTGATTCATCAATTCGTTTGATAGTTGAGTTTCTATATTAATCGTTGTGTTAATTATTTGTTATTGTTTATTAGTTTCATTGACACGTTAAAATCACCAAAGATATAGTCTGGTATTTTATCCAATTTTAAATAAAAAAAAATTGTTTAAAATAAAGTCGGGTATATTATGATTAAAAACAAGCATAGGAAGGTCACACGTAAAAGTTTAACTGCCGGGATGCACTTTAATTATATACAATATAATTAGAATTAGGATATGTGAAATAATAAGTAGAATGAGAGATTAAGGGTGGTATTGAAGATTGATGACGGTCGGACGGCAGATAAATAAAAAAAAGAGGAGAATTTTTAATTTTCTCGGGGAAGACGTGCGTAGACGTTTATCCGAGATATTTTTGAATTAAGGGTGAATTGTGAGTGATAATTGAAAGCAGAAATATTGGTCTGGCTTTTAAAGTAAAAGTGTGAACAGATAATAAGTGAAAGAGAAAATGAAGGAGATAACAGAAATTACAAGAAAGAACAATTTAGACAAAGCAGTATAATATTCAAGATCTAAACTAGAAGTAACGTTGCCGGTAAATTAAAAAAATTAAGTAAACAAGAAGTAAACTGGAAGAAGACATGTCAATAGCCACGCAGGCAGTCAGAATAGGCGAATAAGTCTATTAGTTAAGTTTATTAAAAGACCGTCACCGAAATTCAAGAAATGTCATTTAGTATTTGTTAAATTGTATTAACTATTAAATTTTATATTGGGGTAAAAGAACGTCCCTAGGTGTAAAACATATGTTTAAAATAGTAGTAAGCACGGCCGGGGATAGTTTCTGGTAGACTCCTGATGAACCCACCCTGGGAGTGTAGCTGGTAAGATTTTTAAAACTTGGTCAATTGAATTTATATAGTTTGTGACTAATATTTAATATATTGTATAACGATTTAAGTGCAGTTGTGATATTATTTTGAGGAGGTACAACTATAACAATATATATATATATATATATATATATATATATATATATATATATTTAATCAAGGTTGTTAATTGTGGCTGATTAAGTTAAAAAACAATAAGAAAAATTTGGTGGGTAGCAGCCAAGGTTGTGGGCTAGATTAAAATAAAGAAAAGATCCTTTGTTCAAAGGGAAGCTTCCGGTAAATTTATTACCTTTGTCAACCAATCTACAAGAAGTTATGCGTTAATTATACATATAAATTAAAATAAGATGGTAACTTACGATCGTGGATACAGTTAAAAACTTTGAAGTAGCATTGAAAGAAGATATTTCAATTTAAATTTGAATTAGACGTCAAAATCAAATTTTGGACTTTGACAAGAAAAATGATTGTCATAGTTATAAGAAAAGCAAAGAAAATGGTTATGAAATCAATGTATAAGTAGATTAATATGTTGAATGTGATTGTGTGTTACGTGTAAAAGTGTTATATATATATATATATATATATATCTATATATATATAATAGTGTTTTTATTATGTATCAGCCATCGGTTGCTATTAATCCCAACCCCGAAAACTATGAAAATACATAATTGACAATATGCTTCATAAGCTGGTTTAATCACTAATCATCTATATACTTTTAGAGTCGTTGGCGAAAGAAAAAAAAACAGTAACCAAAAAAAAAGAAAAAGAAAAAAAGTAGACCGGGTAATATCATGAATGTTATTTATTTAAAGAGATAAGGTATTTTTTGTATCTATTTTTGAAACCTTTCACTCCAAACGTTTTTAAGGTATTTGGAATGTCGTTGTACGTCGATGGTGCATCATAGGAGAAAGAACCTTCAAATAATGTTTTGCATATCAATCAGATCTGAATTTCGCAGAAACCGATCTTGAACATTGCTACGAAATTTGATTTTTGTATTTAAATATGAGGGTTCTCCCAATTTTATAACCTTATGTATAAGACAACCGAGATGTAGTTTTCGCTTAAGTTCCATTTTTAATGTGGAGTTTTCCTTATAAATGAACGAAATATGATCACGTCGTCGTATATTAAACGCGAACCTGGCACATGGATTCTTTATCTTTTGCAATCTGTAACTATTTGCACTATTCAAACAAGTATCACAATAGTCAATTTTAGATAAAATTAATAAATCCATAAGCTTCCATTTAATATTTGACGGAAGTACATATTTGAACCGATACAGATACTTAAGCTTTGAGTAAGCCGCGCGAGTCAGCTTGTTTATATGGTTCGTAAAATTTAAGCTACTGTCAAGAATCACTCCTAAATAACTGCACATTGGAGTTAGATCAAGTGGAGAATGTTGCAAAATAAGTTGCTTGTCTAAATACTTGTAAAGCGAAAGAGGTAGTCACACGAGAGCCTAACAATAGTGATGAGGATTTAGAAGAATTTATTTGTAAAGCGTTGCTCTTTGACCATTTAACTAACTGTTGCAGTACTTCATTAATTTCTAATACAGAATCAGCTATTCTATTGGGATTAACAGAATAAAGCAAGTAGGTGTCATTTGCAAAACTGTGTAGGTACCCATTTTTTACCATACTTGGCATATCGAATATATATATATATATATATATATATATATATATATATATATATATATATATATATATATATATATATATATATATATACTGAAAAATGGGCCAAGTATTGAACCCTGCGGTACCCCCTAGAAATGGTCAGGGTATTTGAGAATGTTATGCTTGAGTCGAGCGATGCTTTAAACAGTTTGGAGCCTACTCAATAAGTAAGATCTAAACCACTTGACAGCATAATCAGAGGAACCATAATAATGTAACTTGGTAATCAAAGTTGATTATCAATCAAATGCCTTAGAATAGTCAATAGATAGCAGAACCGTTACTTGTGATTTATCGGCTGCAGAAAGAATTTTGTTAACAACATCAATAAGCGTCGTAGTAGTAGAATGATATTTGCGAAACCAAAGTAGAGGGAAGGTAAAATTTTGTTAGATAGAATATAAGGTAATACTTGGGAGTACACAATTTTTTCTATACCTTTCGAAAAAGTTGGTAGAATACTAACCGGCCTTAGGTCAGAATGACTTTCAGGAGGGTATTTTTTACAAATAGGTTGCATTATTCTATGCTTCAATACATTTGGAAGTTCTAGGAATTTAAATGAAGAATTTATTATGTTGCCTAAAGCCTTATTACAATACGGTAGACAAAGTAACAATATAGTAGTAGAAATAGAATCAATACCTACAGCATCGGATTTTAGGGAATATACAGAGTTAATTACATCTGTCTCGGTAACACCAGTTAAGGGGAATTTTGATTGAGAGTAATCTACGTCTACTGTAGTTTGACTAGCTATGTTTATGAAATAATCGTTTAGTTGATTTGGCTCTGATAAATGTCAGGACATATCTTTCCGTTCATTCTTTGAGTGAGCATCTAGTGTCTCTAATGTACGCCATAAATTTTGAGAATTCCGAACATTAGACAATTGACTGTCAATGTACGCTCTCTTTTCCCTACGAATTGAAGATGTTACTTAGCTACGAAGTTGTTTATATGTCGACCATTTACTTACAGATACGGAAACAGGGCAATTTATATCCTTCAAAGACCTTTTATATTCTGAAAGGGCATTATCTCTTAGTCGCATCATGAATCTGATATTAGTTGTAATGCACGGCATTCGTCTTTTTGTGATTTTTATCTTCATTAAAGGTGCAAATTTGTCAAATAGGGACAAAATATAAGAATTGAGACATTCTACTTTGTCATTTACATTTGAAAGTTCATTGATGTAATTCCTGTCGATTGAAAAAGCATGTTTCTCGCATTTGACTTTATTTATATCTTTTATATTCCTATAAGATATACATTTTTCGATTTTAGTTGAATTCGGACAGTCAAGAACACAGTAAATTAAGCGGTGGTCGACGTTGAAAGGTTCCGTTTGTAACAAAAATGTGGATAATGAGCGTGTTGGCGTTCGGACTGATCCGTATTGGATCAATTATTATTTGCTCTAAACTATATATACCAGTAGCTTGTCTTAGAAAATCTGAACTCGGTGTCTGTACCAACCAGTTTACATTGAAATCTTCTAAACAAATGATATATATATATATATATATATATATATATATATATATATATATATATATATATTAAATTGAGGTATTAACACTGATAATGTATAATCGAGTACAGATACAGTTTTACAAGAATATTAGGAGACTTACAACCACTCCAATCGCTAGTGTGCGCTTACCAATCTTTCCTGAAATCCACAGCTGATTGAAACGATCTACACCTTCGACGTCGTAGTTCCTTAACAAATAGTAACCGGGTACATAAAAATTACTAGACGAAATTTCACTGACAGCCAAGATCCCGAAATTATTCTAGCGTCCCCCAGGTACCCTATCTTGAAATTTGTAATTGGAACCGATTCGCAATAATCCAAATCTAAGAACAAAACAATCGCTAAGCGATTTATCTTGATTTTACTGACAATAATGTTACTATTACTCATATTAATTGCTTGCCTTACTTTGACTTTCCTGGCAATAATTAAAACATTAGAATATATTTACAAGTCTGATATTTAATTACTCGCAAACCTCAAATCTGATCAAACGAATTGGTCGTCTAGTGGTAGGGACGCTGTGCTATTTAAACTAGATAGACAGGATGAGATAAGTGTTGTATCATGTGGGGCAGGTAAAAAAATGAAACTACTCAAATTAAAATTAACGAGTTTTGCGCAATGGTGGTTCAGCCCTTTAATGTACTATTGTGGGAAAGAACCATCAATAAAACCCACTTTATTCATAAATAAGTAATTGCACAAGTACATTAATAAATCAAATAACACAAGAAAACGACGAAAGGGTTAAATATGTAACAAAACACCATTAAATCAGGTTAAAGTGCGTACAAAATTATATCATTAAGAGAAAAATAAGTAAAAGGTAGTTTAGTTACACATAAACACAATAAAAAAACCATGTAGTCACACCCACAATTGTGTCATAAATAAATTAAAATAAAAATCGTAATACCAAACATGTGGCCCTTTAAAACCAATCATGCCGGTCTTTAAGTAAATAAGCACAAAAACAATAAGGCCGATTACGGTACATATAAAATACAGTACAGTACAGTAAAATTGCACAGGTGATAATAAGGTAAAGGCAAGGACAAAAGAAAATAGACAAGGAATTTACACTTACACAATTGTTTAACAAACTGAAACAAAAAAAACTCATTAAACAAAGCTTTACAAGGGTAAGTTCTAAATAAATCATAACATCGTGACCGATATATAAGTTTGAGTGCGTTAGAAAAATACAGCGCATCTTTCTCAGGTTACACAGTTATGTATACAACAATAAAAAGAATAAAAATAAAACTCGAGTTGTTTAATGGTTATCTGGACCCGGGAGTATGTACACACTCGGCAATTGCACATTACAATTAATAACCAGAGCGTTATCCTGTACCCGTTCGTCCACGCATCACCTCTACACAAATATAAATATAAATAACAAAGAACAATGTTAATTCACACAAATACAAGAGTGAGGGAGCCCTGTACTGTCTTTTATTTTAGCAGATTTCAGCTTAATGTGCCCGCGTGCGAATGGAATACCTTTGCAACGCAATGCTCGATTTTTGATACGTTATATACCCTTGTAAAATTATTTGCTGCCGGCTTTAATTTATGTATAAATACCTACTTACACTTGAATATATTTTTTTTAGTTAAACACTTTACCCCAATTCGATGAGTTAAGATACGCAGTTTAAAACTCGGCCCCCGTCTTTTTTCCGAAGTAAAAAAAAACAAGAAACATTAATTTACGTTGGAACTGTTTCATATTAATTATTTCACATCTTAATTTTAAAAATTAGCATTCGTCCGTAACAGGCGCTACATATGGTTTCAAGTTTCAACATACCGACAAAGATACCTTTTGATCGCGGTCTGTACCGACACAATTTATTATTACATTTGTGAAGTCTTTACCACAAGAATGTGCATACAGCGACTTTAAAAGATTCGTTAGACTACTTCAATAAAGGTAGTTCAACCGAACATGTGTTTCTATCCTAACATGTGTCTTTTTTCAACCCTTACTCAAGTATTAATTACGTAAAATACAGAAAATAAAATATCCAGAAAACATTATCAAATTACGACTTAGTGTATAATAAATTATATTATTTCTGTCGCGGTAACAATTGCGATAAAAAAAATGTTTGTTGCAATAATAAAGTTTTCGCGGTCCGCTACCTACACTATACTCGAGTAATACATTTTTTAAGGCTTCAAAATGTTTCCGTAATGATCTAATATTAATGTAAGCAATCAAAAGATTTTGATCGCTTATTTCGCCAACAACATAATATTCCGTGGTTGCATATATTTATATATAACTTTAGGTCACTAAAACTAAACATTACTTATTTGCAGTTATAAAGATAGCAAAAGAACAGAAAACAAAGATTTGAACTATGCATAAAAACATTACGTTGATTACAACATAATATTTAACCAAAAATACTTTATTCGAAAAACACCAGGACAATATTAAAATGACATGCACTGGTGTAAAACCTGAAGATTGGAAATGAAGGAACGTTAACCTTGTAAACTAGAAATCAAAATAACATTTAATTACATTGCAAGATACAATGACCAATAAATATATACCCAAAAACACAAAATTTATTAATAAACTTATCTATTTAATACCGATAACGATAACCATAACACATCACTTACAGTTCACTCATATTAGTAACCACAGCAATTGAGTCATTAGACTTTTTCACCAGAACCCAACGGCCCAAGCGTTATTATTGCCATATTTGGTAAGTGCTTCTTAAAGTAAATAATATCTATACTTTGTCAGATCTTCTCGGATCACAAAACCAGTTTTGTGATTCTTTTTTTGATTTCTCTATTGTTCTCTTTGAAATTGCTCGAGCCTTTTTAAATTTAATCATATTTTCGCATGATGGGTGGCACTTAAATACTGTTAAAGCTTTCTTCTTGTTTTTGATTCTTTCTTTTACCTATCGGTTCCACCATGGAACGTTAGTGTGCCTGTATGCTTCTCTCTTAACATAGGGCACCGCTGGTGAAGCCGCCTTCAAGATTGTAGTCGTAAGTGCTTCCGCTATTTGGTCTATGCCACCTTCATTTTTGTTTATTTGCCTAGATGTCAACCTATCAAATTTTCCCCAATCTGCTTTGGGAAGCTGCCATTTGTTGATTATTGGCATGGTCCGTGTGCGATTAGCAAATTCAATTTGAATTGGTAAATGGTCGGTCAACGTAATGTTTTCTACTATTTTCCATCTTAATAGTGGAGCTACTTAGGGAGATACTAGTGATAGGTCAATTGCCGAGAAGTTGTTATTAGCAGAGTTAAGGTAAGTACCTTGCCCGTCGTTTAAAATAACTAACTCTTTTCTTCGAGGAATGTCTCAATTAACTTGCCTGGTAAATCAGTCTTTTGTGACCGCCATATTACATTGTGTGAGTTAAAACCCCCAACCATTAAGTATGGCTCTCTATGTTGACTCTCCAGATGTTGGATATTTTCTGCAGACCAAGTAAAATGTGATAAGTACATGTTACAGATTGTTAAGTTAAGAGGAAAAGTAACTTGAATTGCTACTGCTTGTAAACTAGTGTTTAGCGGAATGATTGTATAAGGAAAGTTTGCTTTAGTATAAATAGCTACACCTCCTTTAGCTCTAACTCCTAATTCTACGTCCTTTCTAATGCAGTCATATCCTCTAAGATTGAAAGACAGAGGCAAAAAGGAGAAAGATTAGATATTAGTATTTTTATTTCGGCATAGTGTGCCTTAATACCATTACAGTTGTATTGCAATAAACTTTCTAATAGAGCCATTTTTTAAAAGTAATAAATAAATAAATAAATAAATAGGTACAGATAAAATAAAATCAAATTAACTAATAAAAAACATATAAATAAATAAATAAATAAATATGGACTAATATAAAATACATGATTATATAAAGTGGACAAACGTGAACATACTTGAGACAAACAAACAACTGAAGTATTGGCCGAGTTACTACTATCAGATCCATCTTTTGAGTTGGCCTTTGGTTTTCTGAACTTCCCTTTTGGCCAACCTTTTGGTCTTTTTTGAATTTTGTTTTTATTTGTAAAAGTGGGCCTGCCATCAAAGTTCTGTAGTTCCTCAATGGGAATAGCCCGACTGAGTTGGCGTTTCACTCTAGACGTTTCACATTCTATCTCCAATTCGTCTGAGGAGGATTTGTCCCCTCCAGTTGTAGACCTTATAGGTGACACTGAAGGTTTTGTTTTCAGGGATGATGAGGGTTGCGGAGATAAAGATATCTCACTAGGTTTTACAAATTTTGTCTCTTTATGTGTAACCTCCGTTGGCAGGTGTTTCCTAATTCCATTGTCTATCATCTTTTCGATAGCGGTTAAAAGCGTATTTATTACTTCGTTGGCAATATCTGTGTTTGATTTAGCTGTTACGTTCGCATATGATTTTTTGGACAAGACTGGTGACAGTTTTGAGCTTTTCCTTGGCTTCAAAGTAAGCTAACTTTTTGGTAATCTTTATCTCTTGAACGGCCATTTCTTCTTTAAATTTCGGGCAATAGCGAGATCTGCATAAGTGTTCCCCACCACAGTTAATGCAAGTAATATTAGTGCATTCACCGTTGTGAACTTCATTTCCACATACACATTTAGAGCCGTTTTTACAGTTCGCAGCAGAGTGTCCAAACTTTTGGCATTTTATGCACCTCATTGGAGTTGGTATGTACATTCTAACGGGTAAAACGTAGATTCCTCCAGTTATGCGTTGAGCCAATGATGGCGTGTTGAAGGTAAGGATGTGATTCGGAGTATCGACCATAATACCATTCTTTTTCGTTTGGATTTTACGAACATCGATAACGTTTTCACTTTTTAGCTCCTCTAGAATCTCATTGTCAGAACAGTTCAAATACAATGTACAAAATACAATGCCTTTGCTTTTATTTAACGAGTCGTGGGGTGTAATTTCCACGTTTGCATTACAAAGTCGAGTGGTATTTAATAACTTTCTCTATTGCAAGTTACCTATGGTTTCTATTAAGAGACCGCCCCTTATTTTTTTAACAGACTTAGTTTGTCCAGCGACTCCATATAAACGTTTCGCTATTAAAAACGGAGATGTCTTACTAAAATTTCCTTCGAGAGATTTTACGAGAAGGAACCGGGGCAAATCCTCCTTTTCCTTGGTCATAAGATTGGGTTTATTACGCGACTCCCTCGCGTCTGATTGGGAGGCCAGAACCTCATTAAAATTCCACGAGTAAAGAATAGATAAAAGTCCACTACGGCAGAGGTCCATACCGCAGCAAGGTAGAAAATAATGTCGGGGGCTGTCTGGTACCCGACAGACACCGTTCGTGACAAACTAACGTATGGCCACTTATCCCTCGGAACGGTACGTATTACACCATCATATTTTTTTATATCAATTATAGTGCGCCGACTACAGTGGTCATTTGCACTTTTTATCCTCAATTAGGTACTAGTGCTTAAAGTTACCTTAATGATAATTACATTTTTGTCTTCGCTCTTTAGTTGCTTTAGATCCTTTTTTATTAGGTTTGAGTCTTTTAGAAAATTTATCAACCTACTTATGTTGCATTGTTCATTGTTTAGACATGTTTCTATTGATTTCCTTAACTTGTTCCTCAATCTTAGATCGGCGTATGTATGGCAGTATGTTAATATGTGAGTGATATTTAACGTTTTTTCGCATTCTGTGCAAATTGGCTTCGATTCTGCGGAGAGTAAATACTTAGAGGTCATATTTGTATGTCCTATTCTTAATCTGGAAATGGCCACTTGTTGTCTTCGGTTGATTGATCTCGGGAGGATCCATTTAGTTCGTACTTTTTTAATTTTTGAGAAATGAGAGTTGTTTTGTAGCCAGTTTTGAAAAGCCTTTTTTTTCGATGCATTCCTTTAAAAACACTTATACTTCGTTTGGACGTACTAGTCAGCAATTAATGGAGTTACTTTTTGTAGCTTGACGAACGGCAGTATCTGCTAACTCGTTCCTAACTATTCCGGAGTGTGACGGACACCAAGTGAAACAATTTTTTTTGTTAATCTTTCTTAGCCATGCAACTCTAGCCAAAATTTTCTGAACAAGTGGGTCACGTGAGAAGGGGTCGGATGCAGCTTGCAATGAACTGAGGGAGTCAGTGCAGATTAGGAATTTAGATTTCTTGGACATATTACAACAGAATAATGCTTGCAGAATAACACATCCCACTCCGTTCTCAGTTTTTGAGCCGTCTGTGTAAATGGCGGTGTAATTGCTACGCTCAGACAAAAGGTTATAGAAATTTGTTTTTAGTAACTCAGTACAAGTTTGGTATTTGTTAAATAGGGACTGATATGCGTGAATATTGGGAAGGAAAATAGACCATGGTGGTATTTCACATACACCAAGTTGGTAAGTTTCGAGTGGAGATTGGACAGAAAAGTTTCTTATTATTTCGGTAGTTCTATTTCCAACGGGAAGCATTATAGATGGCCTATTTACATACAGTTGCTCGTCTTCTGTGTTAAATAACAGAGCAAACATCAAATGAGAGCGTTTACTCTATTGGCGTAGTTGCAAACGACGTTGTTTAGTAGGTGTTGAATTGGGGTGACGTTAGATTCGAAACATACGTCTTCTAATCGAGAAGTGCGGAAAGCACCGTTACACAGTTTTAGCCCAGTACAATGTATTTGATTCAGTTTGTTGATATGAGTCTTCCAGGCGCATGAGAGAACTTCTCCACCATACGTAATTTTCGACAGAATAATGGATTTATATAATCGTATAAGAGTTTCTTTATTTGCACCCCAAGATATGTGCGATGTGCACCTTAAAATATTCATTGATCGGTTTGTTTGATCGGACATGGCATTTATATGTTTCTTCTAGGGTAACTTGTTATCGAATAAGATGCCTAGAAATCTAGTTTCGTTTTTTACCCCAATGGTATAGCTGTCGATGGTAAGACGGGAGTGATCGTGCTTAGTTCTTAAGCGACAAAAATGGACCAAGTGCGACTTTATTGAAGAGAACTTGAACCCCATTTTTTTCGCTGAAACGCCTAATTTATCAATCACATTTTGAATTTTTTTGTGTATATTTGACGATATAGTTTCAGATACGTATATTACTAAATAGTCTACATACATCGCTTTATCAATATCAGGACTGAGGTCTTTAACTAGTCTGTTCATTCCGATAGTAAAGACGACACCACTGAGGGTTGATCCCTGTGGGATTCCGTTTGCTGGGGCAGGAGTTTCAGATAAGGTACCGTTTATCCTAACTTGGAATTTTATGTCTTTTAGGAAATTTTTAATTAACTTTAACAGATTGCTCCTTACGCCCATCTGTTTCAGTTCTAGTAGGATTTCGCGTCTGTTCGTTTTGTCAAATGCTTTATCTATATCAAAGAACACCGCGAAAAGGTGCTTTCTTAAAGCAAAGCTATTGAGGATGACTGATTTTAATTGAACTAGACAGTCCGTTGTCGATCTAAACTGCCTAATCCCCATTTGGAGATTAGCTAACACGTTGTGACGTTCTAGGTGCCATGTAAAACGTGTGCTAACCAGCTAACCATTTTTTCTAAAAGCTTGCAAAGGCAAGAGATTAGACATATGTAATTATCCATAATTTGTGGATCTTTGTTGCTTTTGAGACACGGGATAATTATTGATTTCTGCCACTCTTTAGGAAATGTACCATTTTCCATATCCTATTATAAAGGAGTAAAATTTTAGAGTTTTCACCTACTGTACAATTTAGGAAGTCTGGACAATAAATTACGCCTCTAGATTGGATCAAAGTTATGTGTGGTGTAACCTCAACATTCATTTCACAGAGCTCTGTAACCGTCAATAACTTTCTAGACTGTTGGAACGACGAAGTTCCTATTAATAAACCATCCCTAATTTTCTTCACAGACTTAGTGTTGCCAATAATACCATTCAATGATCTAGCAATAAAAAAAGCGACGTTTTTGAAAAGTTGCCTTCCAGGCTTTTAACGACCAGAAACCGGGGTAAATCCTCCTTCTCCTGTTTCGATCGGGTAGGCGTTTTACGTGACCTTCACTCGTCTGTTTCATAGGACAGACCCTCATCCAAGACTCACTTTTTCCCATTTATAAAAAGCAATAAACTCCATTCCTCATGCTCTTCACCCTCCTCGGAGCCTCAAAATGGGACGACAGAACCAGATCTATGCTAGTTATCGCCAAAGATACACGAGAAATGTAGCCACCCAAGTTGAAGATTGCGAACGCTTTCTTACCTTGCAGTGGCTCACCGGCGTCGACCCAAATAAACAAGACAAAGAAGCAAAGGAGAAAGAAAGGAAAGTAAGTAGAGGAGAGTCGAAAGAAGAGTAAGTATGAGCAAAAGATAGAAAAGATGGAAGGAAGTAAAGAGAAGACAAAAGAGCCGACAAGACGCTTGATCCCTCTGGCTAGATTATTATTATTATTTTTTTTTGCGTGCCTTATCACCCTGTCACAGCATGCGTCGACATCAGAGGCCATTGACACACTATTTAGGGGTTACGATCCGATAAACATATTATCCATTTGGTTCTTCATATGTGTTCGTATAGCCTCACATTTCTGATGAACTCCAACACTCTACCCATTGTGCTTGCATCAGTTAGTATTTCAGTAGAGGTCTTGTTAATACACGATAGCTGACGATATTCGTCCATTCTGGGACACTCCTCAATGATATGGGGGATAGTTAGTGGTAGTTCAACGCATTGGGGACACATAGGTGTCCGTTTGCCTAACTGTAAGTGAGAGTGGGTTATGCGCGTATGTCCAATTCTGAGCGTTGTTATCTTAATAAAGTCCTGCCTGGGAAGTGCGAGACCTTCGTCACGTCCCACCACCGGTATAATGTTTCGGAAATGTCGTTGACTCTTTTCCCAGTCTTTCTGCCATTCTATCATTGCAGTCCTATTTATATACTGTAGGATATCTGTTTTTGCATGTACTCGCAGTGAGTTGGTGACATTTAGCTGTGTAAGAGTTTTCCAGGCACTTGATGATACGGCAGTAAACGCTTTGGCTGCGGGGGGAGTCCATAATAGTGCGACTACATTACCCATGGTCTTTAAGGTGTTCCATTTCTGTATTAATAGTAGCTCTAGGTCGTCGGTTGTAAATATATTTTGTACAGATTCAAGTAATTGCTTCGAGGTGGTCGTTATGTAAATGTTCGTATTTTGGTACTCCCCGCATATATCCAAAGCTTTGACAATAGCGACCTTATACGCAGTTGGTAGAGAGCTTGGTGATGGCAAAAACCAAGAAGAGACACGGCCCCCATCAGAAACCGCAACGCTCGAGCCCGTGTAGTTGCTGCACGCCGGAGTGAAAATAATCGTACCATCTAGGCCTTCAAGTAACCTTTCCGTAGCTATGTTGAGTGAGTTGCGATTGCTACTACTGCTGATTGTTAGTAAGGACTTCATTGTAGTCGGTATTTCAAGGTCCCATCGACTAATTGGTTCTTTCAGTTTCCATATAGATGTTGATAGGATATCAGTTTGCTCTAGGTCTCGATGAATTTTAAATAATGCTGGAACTGTTTGTGTCTGTTGCCATTCGTATTTATCCATCCTCTCCGGATGTTTCATTACATTCGTAAGGAAATGGTTGTCGTGCTGTAAGATCCTATATCCATATTTCAGGCGACTTTTCCGGTAGCGAAGTGGGATTGGCACTAAGTTTGCGGTCACATGTAAGCATTCCGTTGGTGATGTTCTGAAGGCTCCTGGCACAAGAAGCATAGCTTTTCGCCACACCGCTTCTAGTTTCTTTGTGTGTGATCTAGCTGCATTCATGTACGCTGCAGAGCCGTATTCTATTTTACTCCAGATTAAGGCATTAACTAAGTTTCGCAGCGTCTGTTGGTCTGCACCCCACCTAAAATTGGATATCGCCCTTAGCCTGTTTAATGTCAGGGTGCAGTTAGTTACAATTTTGGTTATATGTGCCTTCCAAGTGAGCTTCTTGTCGAACGTGACTCCAAGAAACTTTACTTCTTCTATAACAGGGATAGTATGTGTTTCAAGCGGGTCATCGTGCGGTTTCCGCAAACGACAGAAGTGTACGCATACCGTTTTTCTTTTAGAAAATTTAAATCCTTTCATTACAGCTGTCTGTGATAAGATATTTACGTCACTTTGTATTCTTTCCGTCATTTCCTTGATGTCATCGCCGGTTACCGCAATTGCAAGGTCGTCAGCATAGAGTAATTTTATTGCCGACTTGTTTGTTCCATCCGCTATTCCGTTAATGGCAATACTGAACAAAGTGGCACTCAGTACCGATCCCTGAGGTATTCCATTTATTTGGGCGACAGATTGAGAGACGAAGTTTCCAACTTTAACCGAAAAGCGGCGGCCTGTTAGGAAGTTTTGTATCAGATTAGGTAAGTTACCACGTAATCCCCATAATTTCAATTTTTTTAATATTTCGTATCGCCAAACAGTATCGAATGCCTTTTCCAAATCGAAAAACATCACAAATGTATGTTGTCTTTTTGTGAAAGATTCATTTATTATTTGGTCAAGGTATAGTATCTGATCAACGGTCGACTGTCCCTTTCTAAACCCTGTCTGGTAAGTACTAATTAATTTAAGCTGTTCTAGGGTGGTTGTCAACCGAACATTAACCATGGCTTCAAAGACCTTGCTTAGACAAGAAGTTAGTGAAATTGGCCGTAGATTTTCGGCTTTCGTCGTGTCTTTTTTTTTCTTTAGGCAGGGCTATAATGATGGCTTCTTTCCATTTAGTTGGGTAAGTACCAGTACTCCAAATCTTATTGAATACAGTTAGAACACACATCTTTATTATAGAGGAAAGATGTTGGATCATGGAATAGGTAACGTTATCGGAACCAGGTGTGGAATTTTTCACGTTGCTCAATACGTTTTCCAGTTCAATCATTATGAAAGGTAAATTGTATTTTTGGTCACCGTTTACTTCGAAATCGATAACGTTTTTTTCTTCGTTTTCCTTCCAACGTAGAAACCTTTCGCTACACAGTTTATTACTGGAAATTTCCCCAAAGTAATTGGCGAGGTGTTTGGACACCAGAACTGGGTCGTTCGTTATTTCGCCTTGAATATCGAGGGCAGGTAGAGTTGGTGGTTTCCTAGATCCCATGATGTTTTGAACTTTCCTCCACACCTGACTACTGTTGCTGGAAGAAGTAAGCGTGCTTGTGTATTTCCGCCAGGACTGTATTTGAGCTTCTCGCTTTAGGCGTCTTTCTTGCGCACGGGCTTGCTTAAAGGATATCAGGTTCTCCAGGGTTCGATGTTTACGATATATGTTGAAGAGTGTTTTCTTGTTTCTGTTAATTTTTTTAATTTCTGGGTTCCACCACGGTACTGGGCACCGATTTAGCTTGCCTTTTGAGAAAGGGATTGATTTATTTGCTGCCTCTACTATAGCCTTGGTTAGGTTGGCAACCGCCTCATCTATCTCGACATCAACGTCGGGAGTAACGAGTGTTTCAGTAAAGACATCCCATTGTGCCTGCTTTATTGACCATTTTGGACGATTTACATAACAGTGTTTCGTTTTGTGGAGGTCTATCACAATTGGGAACTGATCGCTGTGGTGCAATTCTTCCAGTACTGTCCATGTGGAGTTCACTGATAAGTACGGTGATGCGAGGGATAAGTCTATCGCGCTAAAGCTCCCATTAGCCACGTTGAAGTGTGTATGTTGACCGTTATTTAGAATATAGAGAGTAGTACCGTGTATAACTTCTTCTAGCTTAGCTCCTCCAGCCGAGGTTCTTAATGATCCCCAAATGGGGCTATGGCAGTTAAAGTCACCAACAACAAATTTTGACTCAGGTACTTGAGATAGGAGGTTTTCCAACTGCGGCCCTGTCCAGGAGTTATCTGGTAAATAGATGTTCAGTATGTACATTTTTAGAGGGTACAACTACACACGCTTACAGAGATGTTGATATTGTAATCTCTCTTGCAGGGACATCGCTTCTAATCATCAGAATCACTCCTCCGTGGCTCCTACCTCCTGCTCCGGCCTGTACGTCTTTTCTAAACGACTTGTATTTATTAAATTTGAACTCTTCCTCCGGTTTTAATTTTGTTTCTTGTAATGCGAAAATCGTCGCGTTGTATCGACCGATTAGATATCTTAATTCATCGTACTTATTTTTAACACCTCGTATATTTCATTGCACGATTTTTTCTGTTGTTGTTATATCGAATAGGTAGACTATTACTCACTTAGAGCACTAGTTTCATCGATAAAAGAGGTGTTATTAGGCGAGTGTATATACATAAAAGATAAACAAAAATAAACGATAAACAATAAATAAATAAATTAAAAATATCACAGATTCAGTTTCACAGATTTATATCACAAATTTATTATCACAGATTCTCTATCACAGTTATTCTTTGGGTGGCTTTTCTTTCCAACGTAAGTACTGACTAGAGGATCTTTCCGCTGGCTGGTACGTGGCAGACCTCGTGGCCAGCCCTTCCTTTTTTTCTGCTGTTGGGAAGGTGTGGCTTCAGCTTCTGTTTCTGATTCTTCCGTTTCCTGCGGTTGTTCGCTGGTTGACCAGCTTTGAAGCGGTACTTTTGGTGCGTTCGCTTTGTTCACGGGGCTTTTTGTCTCATTTCTGGTGGTTATTGCCCGAGCGGCGTAGGAGATATCTTTTTGCACATACGACTTCCCGTACACCATTGCCCTCGCTTCCTTATATGTTACATTATGTGTTGCTTTGACCTTACAAACTTCCTTCTCCTTCTCCATAATTTTACATGTAGGTGATGTAGACTCACGAGGACCACTACAATTTACACAGATTGGTGGCGATTGGCACTCGTTCTTTTTGTCGTGCTGTGATTTGCCGCATACACATACTTGTTGTTTTGTGCACCATTTAGATAGATGACCATATTGCTGGCATTGGAAGCATCTCATGGGTCTCGGTATATATGGGCGGACTTTAAGATTTAGGTACGCTGCCTTAATGTATTTCGGGAGCTTAGCTTTATTAAATGTTATCTTTAGTGATGTGGTAGGACGAAGACTGTCACCCTCTTTCCTTTTTATGCGTTCAACATTAATTGCGCCTTGGTCTTTCAGATGGTCTAATATTTCTGTTTCGCTGCATATTAACATATCAGCACTAGTGACTACACCTACTGATTTATTCATTCGGTCGTCCGACTTTATAGTTACGTTCTTTGTTTCGATAGTTTCCATTTTTAGGAGTTTATCTAGATCTTCCTGTGTCTCCACCTTTACGCTAAGTTGGTTTGCACCAACTTTTTTAATCAATACTGTTTTTCCTACGGCCTCAAAAATGCGTCTTTGAATAAGGAATGGTGATAGTGATAAAAGATCAAGTTTTTCCATGGTGATGATATGATAAAACTCACTAAAAGATGATGATGATGCTTCTATGGATTTGTCCGTCGATGCTCGTTTGCGTGTTCTATACCTTTTCCTTTTACTTGATAACTGATCATTTTCCATATTGTTTGTTCCATTTTCCTCCGTCGATTCTAAATCTCTTTGTTCTGTTTCTATACATTCTTCTCTTTGTTTCTGGGTGGAGCTCAACCGTTTAGAGACAGGAGACCTACACACCGCCCCTCCTTTGGCAAAGGGGTTACCAGCTTGAGGTTTTTTCCGCTGTCCTTCATCAGCGCCCATTTCGGAGGATGGGTCCTCTACAGATTGATAAGGTTTATTCATATCAGTCCCACGAGTAGGGAAGAAGTCTACGTCCACCATGGCAGTGCTCCCTTACCATGACATGCTATAAATACTGCCAGAGGTAGCCAGTTACCCGACAGACACCGCTAACGACCAACTACGTGTGGTCACTCATCCCTCGGTACGGTACGTATAACGCCTTGGATTACGCCTTTTTTAGAGAAGTGTGGTCTCCAGAACACAAAACAAAAGACATACCAGAACTTGCAAAGAGGACGACACAAACGAATAGTAGAGTAGACGTCGGGACGGATTGGGGATGGGTAGGGAGGAATTGCTGAGATCCGTGGGGGCGCAACTCCCCAAAGTTTGACGGGCAGCCAAACCCCTTGCGGGCTATTATTATTATTATTATTATTATTATTATTATTATTATTATTATCATTATTATTATTACTAAAAGAACTAGTACATTCAAAACTAAAGTAAAGAAATGGCTAATAAATACTAGTTAATCTAAATTTTTCTAAAATCACAGATTTTTTCTTTTTGATTATTGATAATTTTTTCTTTATTTACTTAATTGTTGCTAATTCAACATCTATAATTAAAATTGTGATGATTGGACAGACTAAATTATGATAAAATGAACGTATTATTACTTAGAATTTATATTACTACTTAGAATTTGTTCATAAGCAAGTTGCCAGATGAATGATAATTTATATTCATTTATGATTAATAGAGTAAGTAAATTTTGTAAATTTTATTTCTGTTATCTTTACGGCACCGACCGATAAGTATCTAACTTGGTTGGACCTAATTTCTGTATATATTTTTGAATAAACATATTCTATTCTATTCTATTCTATTATTATTATTATTATTTTTTTTTTTTGAGGCTTTAACTACAAAACGGTCATATCGCCTCATATACACTTTTTCCTTCAGCCTATTTTTATATATTACACTCGGTTAAATACGTCTATAGTTCTCAAAAAGTTTAATATGTTCTTGGTACCCTCAGTTGTCTTAAAATTCTCTGGATAAGCGTTCATGATATTGTGGTTAGATCTTTGTCGGTATAATTTTGGACATTCATGTATAAGATGTCTGATAGTGTACGCTACTTGACAATCATGACATTTAGGTTCTGGTTCTCCCTTCAGCAAATGTTGGTGTGTGAGCTTTGTGTGTCCTATTCGTAGTCTATGTATCTTAACAGTTTCTTCTGTAGACGCGTTTGGTAATTCATATAGCCCTTGAACATGGAGTTTTATTGTGGAGAGATGCGTGTTTGTTGTGGACCATAGTTGTTGCCATATTTTAAAGCTATTTTTTTTCAAATACCTTTTAAAATCTTTCATTTTCATTAGGTCCACATCTACAGTAGCTGTGTATGCTGCTTGGCGGGCAAATGATTCGACCTGTTCATTTCCCGGTATTTCTGCATGTTTCGGTATACAAATGAATGTTAGTGTAGTTCCTTGCTCGTTTAAATGTTTCAGGGCGGATTGGCATATAATGGACATTGGATTAGTGGAATACATTTGGGATAGGTTATTTACGATGTTTAGGCTGCCAGTAACAATTATATAATTATTTGTTTCATTTACCATGGTGCAGTATAACATTGCCTGCCATAAAGCGTATTCTTCGGCAAATATTATTATTATTATTATTATTATTATTATTTTTTTTTTTTTGTAATTAAGCGCGTCGACTTCAAGGCCATTAGCGCTATATGTCAATTTATTATCTGTCCTGCACTATATTTTATTAAATAATTGTGTGTCTTTCAGAAACTTGATTAATTTTGATTCTTCCACGGGCTCATTTTGAAGGATGTTTTGTAGATTTTCTCCTAATTTGTTTCGGTGTCGTTCAATTCGATAGAGTGAGCATTCAGTTAGAATGTGTTCAACCGTTAGGATAGTGTCACATGTTTCACATTTGGGTTGCTCATTTCCAGTTAGATAGTGAGAGGACGTAAGAGCGGTGTGACCTATGCGCAGTCTACTGAGCCTCACTTGTTCATCTCTAGGGAGGTGGGTTGGGTTTCTCCCGCTATTTATTACTGGTTTTATGCGTTTCAGAAAAGTATCTTTCATGTCCCATTCATGTTGCCAAGCTTTAGCTACAAGTTGCGATACTTGTTTAGTAACATCCTCAACGGTGTATAACTCTACTTCAGGTGCTTTGCTGGCGGCTTCGCATGCTGCGGTTTCGGCTATTTGCAAGTTGTCAGCTTCTTTGCGGCTGGTTATTGACAGGACGCTAATGTCCTTTGAGGTATTAAACAGATCTTGTAGCAAGCAGAGTATCATTTGTGTCATTGGGTCTGTTGTAAATCTATTCATTATACTATTTGCCAAGGTGTTAGAGTTAGTTATTATATAGTAACTTGATGATTCGCGGCTCATAGAGCAATACAACAGAGCTTGATAAAATGAATATAACTCTGCCATAGATAATGAGCTCGATTTTGGCAAAGACCAGCTGTGTGATATGTTATCTACCACGATTGCACTGCCTGTACCTGTCTTGGTTTTGGAACCCTTTACATAAGTGCTGCAGCTTCTATAGGAAGTTGTAGAGATATCCATTTTTAGCAAAATAGGGAGGCGTATAATCCAAGGCGCTATCTCTCTAAGTTCCGGTTGCAGGATTTCAGGAATTTTGAATCGGTACTTGTTTAGAGCTTCTTCTCCTCGAATTCTCATTGGTCGGGTAATGGTGGGGCTATTTTCATACGAATTCCTCCTATGAAATACTATATTATTGACGGGGTGTTGTGGGCGTGATTTTATTCTTGCCAGGTAATTTAATAGTAGTTGTTCCCTTCTTTTGTAGAGAGATGGAACTCCTGACTCCACGTACAAGCTCTCATTAGGGCTTGTGTGGAATGCTCCTATGCAGTACCTTAATCCCAGGTGGTGAACAACATCAGCTTTCTTTAGGACGCTTTTCCTTGCGGATGCGTATACTATGGATCCATAATCAATTCGGGAGAGTATTAGGGATTTGTAAACTTTTATGAGAACATCTCTGTCCGCCCCCCATTTTATACCAGCTAAACAGCGTAATATATTTAGGATTCGGCGGCATTTTACTACAAGTTCATCGATATGATATCGCCATCTTAGCTGAGAATCAAAGATGAGTCCTAAGAATTTAATTTTTGGTAAGCATTTAATGATGGTTTGGTGGATGTACAGCTTCGGTTCCGCGTGTGGACGTCTTAGCCTGCAAAAATAGACACAGTGTGTTTTTTCCTGTGAGAATTTGAATCCCACCTGTTCGGCGTTCCCTAGGACTATATTTATACCTTCTTGTAAGATCGAATTGATTTGTGACGTATTGTTTGATTTGGCGTATATGCATAGATCATCCACATAAATACATCTCTCTATTTCTTCCGGTAGATTCGATGTGATGTCATTTATTGCAATTGCAAACAGTGTCACACTTAAGGTGGACCCTTGTGGAACACCGTTTTCTAGTCTTCGTAGTGACGAAAACGTGTTAGCGATTCTCACACGAAATGTCCGATCGGAAAGGAAAGATTGAATAAAGTTTGGGAGATTGCCACGTATACCCCAGTTGTGTAATTTTTTTATTATGCCGGTCCTCCAGGTCATGTCAAACGCCTTTTGTAGATCAAAGAATACAGCTACAAGGCGGCCTCTTTCCTTAAAATTGTCTTGTATACTATTTTCTAGTTGTACTAGACAGTCTACGGTAGATCTTCCCCTACGAAAGCCGTATTGATTTGTATTAAGTAGACTTTGACTTTCCAGGACATACACTAATCTGTAGTTAACCATTCTTTCTAGAACCTTGCTTAAGCAGCACGTTAGGCTAATAGGTCTGTAGCTATTAGGATTTGCCGGATCCTTGTGTTCTTTTAGAATCGGGATGATTGTGGCTTCTCTCCAGGCATGTGGGTAAAATCCAGTGGCCCATATCAAATTATACATGTTTAATAGATATGTCTTAAGTGGTAAATTGAGATGTTTCAGAAATTCATAGTTTACGTTATCTGTTCCAGCCGCTGATGATCTTAGGCCTTTCAGTGCAAGATTTAGCTCATTTATCGAAAATGGTGTATTGTAGTGTAAGGGCAGGTCAGTTGAAAAGTCTGGTTTTAGTTCAGTATGTTTTTTATTCCGTATGAAGGATTCTTCGTAGTTCTTGGAACTGCTGGCAGCCTCGAACTGGTCTGCCATAGCTTCTGCCATGTCAGAAGGTGCAATAATTGATGTATTATCGACGAGCAGTTGCTTGATGGTTGTATATTGCCCTGATCCGGTTACGGCTTTAATCTTTCTCCATACTTCAGAGGCTGGTGATGTGGACGTGAGAGAGTTAACATATTGATTCCAACACTTCCTTTTGTGATGTAAGATTATGCGTCGTGACTTAGATCTCAATTGTTTGAACTTAATCAGATTGGCTTGAGTAGGGTGTTTCCGAAATTGGTTAAAAGCTTGCTTCTTTTCTCTAATGGCAAATTTAACTTCGCTGTTCCACCAAGGAACTCCATGCTTAGGGGCGTTTCCACTACTTTGTGGTACAGATATAGCGGCTGCGTTTAGGATGGAAGATACTAATAGACATATATCGTCTTCAATTGATTGTGTTGCACTTGGGAGAACAAGAGATTGTTTGTATAGAGCCCAGTCTGCCTTACTCGTAATCCACCTCTTAGGAAATGGGCAATTTCCCATCTTAGGCCCATCGACGGTTACAATTATGGGAAAGTGGTCCGCGCCATAGAGCTGATCCGCTGTTTTCCATGAGAGATGTGGAGATATACCAGGTGAAGACAGAGTTATATCAACGGCTGAGAAATCCCCACCTCTTGCTGAGAGGTGAGTGGCAGATCCTGTGTTTAAGAGGATTAATTTTTCTCTTTCAATCAGAGATTCAATAAGGCGGCCTCTAGTGTCTTTTCTGTTAGAGCCCCATAGATCGCTGTTGGCGTTAAAGTCTCCAAAAATACCATATGGAGCAGGTAGCTGGTTCAAGAGTTGGCTTAGATTCTCTAATTCCCAATTAAATTCGGGTAAGTACACGTTACATATTGTCAGGCCTACTGGGTACGATAAACGTATTGCTATGGCTTGAATAGGTGTTACTAATGGTATTGGTGTAACCCTTATGCCATCCCTAACCAGAATTGCTACACCTCCTCGGGCACGGAGGATGTGAGGAAAATCTTTACGGTATATAGAGTATCCCTTGAGCTTGTACGGTTGGCCCTCTTTCAGGTGTGTTTCCTGCAAGCAGATACTGAATGGAGAGTAATCCCTTAGTACTAACTTTAGGTCACAGTAATGATTTATTATACCATTGCAATTCCACTGTATAATGGTGTTCTCCATAACGGATGGATGTGTATGTAAATATAAAATTGGGTGTGACGAATAAAATAAGGGAATACTTTTGTATAAATAGAATATAGAAAAAATAATAAGAGATAATTCAAGAAAAGAACGAGGACTACTGTACATTTATGAAAAAACAAACACACGTATATATCACAGATAAATATATCACAGTTAAACGTAACCTAGATTTAATATCACAAATCAGAGGTTTTGCGTGGTTTGCCCTTGGGCCAACCCTTCTTCTTTTTTTGTTTTAGTAGACTGAGTCTACTTTCATTCAATTCTTCCTCGTCTAAGTTTTGCGAGGACGTTTCTGATATTTCAGAGTGACGCTTTCTCTTGTCATTGGACTCAATTTCCATCAAGTCAGAGTTCGGATCATCAACGTAAGCTTTCTTTGGTTCTACCCAGTGGTTGCTGGGATATTCTTTTTCGTTTCGACAAAATGTTCCTTCAGTTCCGTTATTAGATGAGGTACTAACTCTGACACAAGGTCCTTCACGTTTAAGTTTTTATGTGTGTTAGCGGTTTTTGTTATCGCTGCGTATGTAGGGCCAGTAGATGTTTGTCCTATGATTTGCTTGCGTGCTTCAAAATATGTAATTCTATTTTTAACTTTTAATTCTTGTATAGCAACTTCTTCTCTATACTTTGGACATTCCTTTGACCTAGCTGTATGTTCTCCATTGCAGTTTGCGCATATAAGAGGTGTTTCGCAGGGTTGGCCTATGTGCAATTTCTTGCCGCATACGCAAATTTGGACATTTTTACATGCCGCCGTCGTGTGCCCAAAGAGTTGGCATCTAAAGCACCTTAATGGAGGTGGAATGTATAGCCTAACGGGGAGTCTATAATAGCCAATTTTACATTGGCTGGTAATACTTGACTACAAAAAGTGAGGATTAAGCTTGCCGTATTGACAGTCTGTCCATCCCTCCTCGTTGTTATTCTCCTGACATCTATAACTTTTTGATTCTTTAAGTTCTCTAAGATTTCGTCCGTTGTGCAATTTAGTAAATCCTTGCACGTTATAACACCTTTTACAATATTTAGCGTAAGATGGGGTTCCACAGTTACAGAGTTATTGCCAAACCTTTCTAGTTTTAAACAACTTTGCGCTTGTTTGTTAGACCGCGTGTCAATCAATAGACCTGTACTAATCTTTTTACAAGAATTTACGTCGCCCAATAAATTGTATAAAGTCCTAGCAATTTCAAAAGGATTATCTTTTTCAAAATTATCAGAATTTTGTTTCCTAATGACCAGAAACCGAGGGGTGTTACCCGACGTCAACTGTTCCATTATATTAATATTTAAGGAATTTTTCCGTTGTTCCTCGCCAACGCCCATTTTAGAGGATGAGTCCTCACGGAGAGAATCTAATACGGACATATTGTTCCCACGAGCATGCACTGAAAGGAAGTCAACTGAAGCAGAGCAGGCATACCACAGCAGGGCATTTATACTGTGGGGGGCGCCTATTCCCCACAGGCGTTTCAACGCTAAGGACCAGGCTTCCCCCTGGCCACGCTCAGGCTTCCCCTCGCGCAATCCCTTCGGCACCTAAAACTGCCAAACGACCTTGGGATTGGGGGATTTTTTATAGAGGTTACCTTCCTCGTAGCCCGGGCGGTAAAGCCAAGACCACCGACCGCTAGCTGTACAACGTTCCCTAGCCACGCCCTGCTAGAGTCTCTGAAGTACAGTTCGCAGTTGCGGTATTAGGACACGGCTAGCGCTCAGCCGTCCCCAGCAAGGACATCCCGGGCTTGCCACACCCGTATACGCTTTTGACGGCGCATGTCCTGGGAAGAGTAGAAAGACAAAGAAAAAGGTCCCTCAGCTTACGCTGGGAGCCTGAAGAGAACAAGAGTTGGAGCTAGGGTGTTCCGAAAGAAAAGTGTTAAAGTGAGGGAAGCCACTCAAGACTAGGGTAAGAAAAGTGTGCTTCCAGCTAAGGGGAACGCAGGGTTGCCATCCCTGTCCTCGTTAGGTGCGAGGCCCCAGGTGGACTGGTCCGCGACACCTTATTCCCTAGAGCTAACAGTGGTGGTTTAACGCCACGAGCTCCTATTCGGTGTTGGCCTTGCATCACTTACGATCATTTGCAAGGTCATTCCCCTATCCGCCACCTGGGGACGCGCCTAGTAGGTAGCCCAACCCCTAGGTATTATTATTATTATTATTATTTATGTATTTATTGTATGCAAGTCATATTGTACAAATCTTGTATATAAACAAGGTCAATCACATTATATTCAATATTTGAATAAATTTTATTGAAATTGTGCTTTTGTAAATATCCAAGTTAAATAATCTCAAGCATCATAGTTTACTTTATATAGAGAATTAATTTTTAGTTATAACTTATTACATACATACTTTGGTTTTAGTAATTTTATATAATTATCACATTGTTTTGAGAAAATTATTTTATGTTTTTTACGTGTATATACTAAATACTAATTAATTATTTTTAGAAGTTAACTTTTCTTTTTTTACAACTTATTTTCACTATAAGTAAATGTGTTCTAAACATTAATATCATAGTAATAGAATTCAATGTTCCATTCATGAAAACCGGCATATAATCATACACTCATTATTCATTTAAAAAGACGACATAGTTTTTCATTATGAACCACGAAGAAAATATTCAAGCTTGTTCCCAAATAACATACAAAACTTGTGCTGATTTTACACAATGGAACTTATTTACTAAACCACTTGTAAAGAACTCCTTAAAAATAATGCATCTGAACATCAGGTCTTTAAAAAAATACTACAACGAACTGCTTATACTTTTGCAATTAAGCGACTTTGACATTATACTATTATCTGAATTAAGTATAACAGAGGTCGATATCAATAATTACAAGATCAACAATTACAATTTGATAACCAAACTGAGACATAACAGGAAAGGAGGGGGGTTGGTTTTTTATATCAAAAATAGCGTCTATTACTATGAAGTAGCTAATACATCGATGAACTTTGAAAGCATTAACTGCGTAATTCACTATCCAAGTAATAACGGTCAACTACAAATACTGCTAATCTACAAGCCACCGGACAAAAACGATTTACAATTTACTGCTAAACTCGAACAGCTTATAGACGCAGCAGCAAAACATTTAATCATTATAGGAGATACGAATATCAACCTGTACGATAAAGATAACCCAAATGTGTACGAGTACGAAAATTTACTATGTGGAAAAGGGCTTACGGGTGCGATCGAAGATGTCACAAGAGAAGAGGTTAGAGATGGTAAATTATGCAAATCCTTAATAGATCACATTTTTGTTCGAACTAACCTGAAAACCATAAAATCTTCTGTAGTACAACATAAGCTTTCAGACCATTATCCCATATGTATATACTTAGAAGGCGAAACGATCAATAAGGCAAGTATCTTATCCACTGTTGTTAAAAGAAAGTATAAGGAAGCCATATTAAGAAAAACTATCAAATCCATAAAATGGAAATCTCTGCAAGACAATGATGTCAACGTGTTTACCAACAATATTTTACATACTTTTAATACCATCTATAATGACCACAAAAGAAATGACTCTACGAGTAAGAATAATGAAAGGACAAGTAAATCGTGGATGACAAAAGAGCTTTTTTCAAAAATAAAGGAAAAGGACAAACAATTTAGAAAATGGAAATCGAGTCCTAACAACACATTATACAGGGAAACCTACAAAAAACTAAGAAACAAATTAAACAATGAAATAAGAAACGCGAAGGACGTGTACTTTCAACAGAGATTTAAACTCAATACACGCAACACTAGTACCCTGTGGAGCGAAGTTAACTATGCATTAACGAAAAGAAGTCAAAAAACGTTGACGAAAAAATATTATCAACTATTGGGTTAAACCGTAATAAAGTAGAAATAGCAATCAATTTTCACAAACATTCAATGAACAAATAGAGGGTCTCTTAAACAATTGTCAGCATAAGATCGTTGTAGATGCCATAAGCTCGGAAGCACATTATAACTTCTTTATACCTGCTGCTAGAGAAAGTGACGTGGAAACGTACATCAACAAGTTAAATTACACAAAATCACCAAGAAAAGACAACATTAGAAGTATTGATATAAAAAATAATATTAATACATTTAAAATAATTATCGCACAACTTATAAATATCTCATTAAACAAAGGAACATTTCCGGAAGAATTCAAAACAGCCATTATTAGGCCTATTTACAAAAAAGGCGATCCTAATAAATTTGAAAACTATAGACCGATCAGCATATTACCGACTATTGAGAAAATTTTTGAAATACACGTAGTGAAATACCTAAATAAATACTTACACGAAAATAAGGTAATAAATGATTACCAGTATGGCTTTCAAAAAGGGAAAGGTACAGAACAACTTTTGTCATGTTACACTGATTACATCAATAATCAACTTGACAAGCATAAATTTACTGTTGCAGTTTATATCGACATGTCTAAAGCTTTTGATACCGTCAATCACGCATTACTTCTTAACTGTATGGAAAATATCGGAATAAAAGGTAAACCCCTTCAGTGGTTCAAAAGTTACCTACGGGATAGAAAATACATTGTAAAAATAGGGGAAGCAACAAGCCAGGAAAGAAAAATAAAACATGGCGTTCCGCAAGGCAGTAATTTAGGTCCAATACTTTTCCTTATCTACATAAACAACATATTTAGTGCAGTTAAGCACGCTAAGATTTTTATGTATGCAGATGATGCAGTGTTACTGTATGCACATCAAGATTTAGACTACTGTCAAAAGATAATTCAAGAAGACATAACCAATTTAAATACATGGATACATGACAGAAATCTAATTATAAATCCCTAAAAAACCTCTCTAATGGTGTTCACGACCTCTCATATGCCTAAAATATTTCCGGTTAAAATATACCTACACTACTGCAACTGTTTAGGAAACGATACTGTGTGCAGCTGCCCAACAATTCAAAATGTAACAGAAACTATGTACCTGGGGCTTTTGATTGACCACCAGCTGAAATACAACCTACATATAAATTACATACACAACAAAATTAAGAAACTGATTGGATGCTTATACTTACTAAAACGATACACCAATACAAAGGTACTAACGATAATTTATAAATCACTAATTGAATCCATATTGAGATATGCAGTGCGTGTATGGGGCTGTGCAGATCAAACCTATATGAAAAATCTGGAATCACAACAAAGAAAAATACTCCGCCTGATCCACCATAACCAACAATTAGAAGAAAAATCGCTGTTAGAAAAATTTGACACTCTCACTCCAAAAGGATTCTACAAATTTATTAATATACTTACCTTCTATGGTGAACATGAGTACAAAACACCTCTAACGCACTCTTACGGAACTAGAAGGAAATACTACAAAGTGCCCTTTTATTATAATAAATATGGAGAAAAAACCCTTAAATGCACTATACCTCGGTTGTATAACTCGATACCTATTGAAATTAAATATCCCAACAGGATTGGAACTTTTAAAACCGAAATCAAGGAGTGGATAATAAAAACTATATAACCACATTACAATTATATAACCCTTTCATTATCATACATTTTCATTCATTTATCTTAGCTTGAGACTAGCATTATAACGTTATATTTATAGTATATACCATTATAATCCATATTCAGAACTTATAGCACCAACTATTGTAACTCTACTGTATATTAAGGGTACCCACCGTTAAATCTGTAGATTTGGTAGGACCCACAAATGTATTATGATCTGATCAATAAATAAAATTCAATTCAATAAAATTCAATTATTACTATTATTATTATTATTAGTATATTATTATTATTATTATTATTATTATTATTATTATTATTATTATTATTATTATTTTATACATATATAATACATACACGTGGTAACCATGTAGGGGCATCTTCGATTACTAGATCATTTGGATGTTCCTACTGTTCCTGTGTCATCATGCTATGCTTATATCATATCTAAGAAGTTAATGGAATTCAGGTATTCAAGCAGTTTCGCGTAGTGGTCTTTCTCCAACTCTCGGCTAAGGTTTCTTCCTATTTTAAAGATTTCTCTATATTGTCAAAATGCTGGGCAGTGGATATACTACCGCACTTCTGATCCACTTTTGTCACTAGATTTGTCACCAGATCTAGAAAAAGTCACCAGAAAAGTCACTAGATTTCTAGGTTGGTAACATTGCCTAAGATATACTACCGCACTTCTGATCCACTTTTGTCACTAGATTTGTCACCAGATCTAGAAAAAGTCACCAGAAAAGTCACTAGATTTCTAGGTTGGTAACATTGCCTATTTCAAGGGGTGCTAAGTCAAGGCCACGTTGTTGGTAACCCTGTGAAGGTTGAAGGGGTAGCAACCCTGCTAAGTCAAGGCCACGTGTTAGGTTGGTAACCCTGCTAAGTCAAGGTCACTCCTGTTGGTGAAATCGGAAGGGGGATTTAAAATTTTGGTCAAGCTAAAAATAGAAGTTGCAAGGTAATCATAAATCTAAAATAGTTTTTAAGGTCAAAGGTTATTGACCTACGCTGGTGTCATATTACATTTCTTAGAAATATAAAAGGTCAAGGTGAAAAGCTAAAAATAGAAATTGCAAGGTAATCATAAATCTAAGAATAGAATTTTCAAGGTCTACTCGACTTGAAGGTCACGACGACGATCTCATAAGCTATGCATAAAAAGTAGGTCATGAGTTCATTGAAGGTGAATACTCCACTTCAAGCTAAAAATAGAAATTGCAATGTCACCATCCTCATCATATTACAAGGTCACTCTGCGGTCAAACGTTTGGGTGGGAAATTTGTATGTCAAGGTCAGAAGCTAAAAATAGAAACTGCAATGTCATCATCATATTACAATTCTTAGAAGTCTAAAAATAGTGTGGTCAAAGGTTATTGATCTGTATATCATAGCTAAAAATGATCGGTTCATGTCCTCACTAAAAGGTGATCGCGTTACAGCTAAAAAGTATAGTGACAGCATCATCGTTGAAAGTAGCTTATGCGCGTAACCAGATATGTATGGTAATCAAAGAGATGGTTCATATCTGCACTAATGTAACATAGTGGGGTCGTTTAGAGTAACAATATAAGGAAATAGTGTAATGGGTAGTGAGTGTTGTGTAAAACATGTGGATGGCATACGCTCAAGAGCAATGGACCAAAGCAACTGACCTGAGAACAGCGGTGGAACGCTTGAAGCAAGAATTTTCGGCATTAGTATTCGATGCCGAACATGAGGCGGTTTACGGGCGAGGTGATTATAGTGAAGCGGAGTTAACGTCCTAGTGAAAAAGTATGAAAAGGAGTAACGATATGTCAAAAGTTTTAAATTTAAAGGAAATATGTAGAACATGTTTTGTAGAAGAACTGAAAGCTGTGCAATTGCATCAGTTTTGCAACGATGTAAAAAAAAATGGATAGCATCTCCTGATGGTAGCAGTTCATCCTCATCAGATGCAGATTAGCCTATCAATACAATTATCAAAGTGCACTCTCCCCTCTAACATCATGATGCAGTAATATATAGGACAGTTCCGGTGTCAACTATAATTCATAAGCGTTCTCGAATCAATAAAGATGGATCTATCTGCATTGAACAGTAGCACTTTCTATAAATCCTTCACGAACGTAAAAGACTTGGAGGTGGGTGCAAAATATAAAGTGATTGATATGAATACTATCAACACAAAGTATGGGAAACATATTATCATTGAAACCCAGAACTTTAAGTGCATACTTACCTTAGGATTTTTATGAATAGTTCAAAAAGAAGATCGCATTGAAAAGTTTAAGCAATATCTGGTTAAGAATGACGCATTACCAGCGCCGGAACTGTAGGAAAGACGACTAATTTTACATTTCTGTAAAAAAAAATAATAACATATATATCTATGTATAATTGTTTGGAAATAAATTATATATTTTTTGTTGCAAAAAAAGAAAAAGTCTTCTATTTTGATTAAATGAAGGGTATCATAATGAAGAGAGCTGCTATTGATGAGACTAAAAAAATGTAGCGTATAATAATATGGTGTCTGCAGCTATATTGGCTAAGCTCTTCAAGGTTAAGATTTATTGGTATCACATTACAATTCATACCAACCAATCTTCAAGGTTAAATTTTATTGACAAGGTATTGAGAAGGTATCATATTACAGTTCTTATGTTAGACTCTTCAAGGTTCTTAGGAATAGCAAAATAAGCATTCTTAACCAATGACACTGACTTTGTGCATGCTCGGTATTGCTCAGGTATCCTCGTGGAGTCTACCCTTCTATATAAGTTTAAATTTTATAATCACATATCATTCCTTCAACATCATGTTTTCTAAAAGTATATATATATATATATATATATATATATATATATATATATATATATATATATATATATATATGTTAAAGCACTGTTTTTGCACATTAAAATCGCTTACGTATTTACTATTGTAATAGTGTGTGTAAACCAGAAAATCAGTTCTATTTGTTTAAATGTAGCATGTAGAAATACTGCACGATTGCATTAGCGCATATACAACACACCAACGAAGACAACCAGACAAATATAGAAAAGTAATGATTGTTATAATTGATGTGCAAGGATTCAAAACAGCAAGAAATATATTTACACCTAAGGAACTAGCGATATATAATGGAGAGCAAATTGCTCATTACGTATTCAAGCCTCCATTTCCATGGCACACCTTGGATAGTGAATTTCAAAAGCAAGCTAATTGGTTAATTCACAACCACCACTTTATCAAGTAGGAATATGGATATACTTCTCCACATCTATTCCCTCGTATACTTAGTGATTGGATATCAACAACAGATGAGGTGTACGTTAAAGGACGAGAGAAAGCTGATTTTATTCAAAAATTTTTAAAACAACGCATTACGGTGTTTGAAGAACAACATACTTTACCCGAACTTCATCCATGCTGTTTTTTTCATACACAAAACACTTGTCACTGTGCGTTGGCTCATGTATATCATTTATATGAAAAATTGTAGTGAAATTCTAATAAAGATTTATTAACTGACATATCTTATTCGCATGTATTACCTCAACGCTTTTATGAGTATTTCAAAGAAGAAGAAGAAGAAGAACTAGATAATTTAAAATGTTATCTAAGAATAAACATTTGTGTAAAATTTTTTTTTGGATAATGAGAACCTAAACTGCTTTCGGTCTACCGGAAACAGATACCGCTTCTGTGAAACAGATACCGCTTCTGTGAAACAGATACCGCTTCTGAGAAACAGCTACCTGTTTTTGAGAAACGGGTACCGGTTTTAGGTCTGTTTTTGAGCTGTTTTCGGAAACAGGGAAAGTTGTTTTGAGCTGTTTCTGCCTGTTAAAAATAGGAAAATAGGGATATGTTTTTTGAGCTGACTGCATCAAAGTTTATGCTATTCGCATTTTCGGTGTTTACAATGTTCTACTGAACAAAATTTAAAAGAATATTTGATAAAGGTTATATACCAAATTGGTCTAGTGAACTTTTCAAGATTGTTAAAGTACGTGTAACGAATCCGGTCACGTACTTGCTACAAGACATCAATTGGCTAGGGACACCTATTTATGGACAGGAACTGCAAAAGGTTAAATATCCGGATGTGTATTTGGTGGAAAAGGTCATTTGACGTAAAAAGAATAAAGTGTACGTAAAGTGGTTGAGATTAAAATAATATTCATGGATCGATGATGATAATGTAGTTTTATAAGCATATTATTGTAAGGCAATAAGCTCATTTATAATTCAATGATGCCGGTAAGAACAACAAGCACTTTGGAACACTTAAATTACTGTAGAAAGCATCACTATTGGTTTAATAACGGATATAAATGTCCTGCTGGTATAGGTACCGACTAGTATGAATATAACTTATTGTAATATAGTGTATTTAAGGAACTAACGTAGAATGTAATTTCTGTAAGAATAATAATAAAAGACCAATTGTAATTTGTATTATTTATTAATAATAAAACATACTGATACATACATATTAGGCCTAAAGTGTTTATACATACTGATACATACATATTAGGCCTAAAGTGTTTATGTAGTCCTCAAACTGAACTGATGGCCACTTCCCCGAGTCAGGTCCGCTTGTTCAACCTAACCGTTCACCTTGAAATCCCTGACCTTTTTAACGTTTTCTAGAATCCAGTTATATATTGTGAAATGTTCATAATTTTCCGAATTCATTGCTATAGTAAATTTTTTGGATAATGAGAATCTAAACTGCTTTCAGTCTGCAGGAAACAGATACCTCTTCTGAGAAACAGCTACCTGTTTTGAGAAACGGTACCGGTTTTAGGTCTGTTTTTGAGCTGTTTTCGGAAACCAGGAAAGCTGTTTTGAGCTGTTTCTGCCTGTTGCTAGAAAAATAGGTATCTCTTATTTGAGCTGACTGCATCAAAGTTTATGCTATTAAACAGGACAGAATTTGTCAAAAATAAATGGATCTATCTGCATTGAACGGTAGCACTTTCTGTAAATCCTTCACGAACGTAAAAGACTTGGAGGTGTGTGCAAAATATAAAGTGATTATACGAATACCATCGACACAAAGTATGGTAAACATATTATCATTGAAACCCAGAACTTTAAGTCCATACTTCCCTTACAATTTTATGAATACTTCAAAAAGAAGATCGCATTGAAAAGTTTAAACAATATCTGTCTGAGAATGACATGCAGATTACCAGCTCAGGAACTGTAGAAAAGGTAACTAATTTAACATTTCTGTAAAAAAAAATTATAATAACATATGTCTATGTATAATTGTTTGGAAATAAACTATGTATTTTTTATTACAAAAAATAAAATGTCTTCTATTTTTTGATTAAATGAAGAGTAGGTACATCATAATGAAGAGAGTTGCTTGGGTAAAGGACTACCGAGTTATGATTTATTAATGGAAGCAATTGACGTTTACGTACATATAATTGTACCATTGGTAAGATACAATTTTTTTCACGCACAACTTTTGTATTTTCAAGAGACACCATCGTTCCTCAAGACTAGTGTGATTAGAGAAATTACACCTCAAGTGGAAGAAGAAGAAGAACATGTAGCGACTACGACCGATTCTATTGTACTCAATACTACTGCATCGAGAGAATTTCTGGAACAATATGATCCATTACCACGGATATACGATACATAGAGCGCATGCTGAGCGATGCATCTAATGCAATTGATACCACTTATGTAGTCCTTTACGACATTTCGAGCGATAAGTGGTCAATTGGCAAGACGCCGGTAAATACAGACGGAAAGGATTTGGTTATTAAGGGGGTTCGGTATAATGGCGCGAGCGGTCTCTATGATCTAATAACTAGCGAAGACGAGGCGAACTATACACTCCAATCTTAATTGCAACTAATGCAGCTCGTTGTGATAACAACCCGGATGAACAATTGAAAGGTACACGTGTCAAGAAATATACAGGGATAATTAAACCCTTATTTTGAAAGGATACATGTTTATAATGAAAAGGCTTCTCTGGGATTGCATGATTCAGTAAACTTTTTATTGCTGGAAATGGTGAAAGTAATAAGAATGATAAAAAGAAGAAAAGAATTATTAAGTATTGATGAGAGAAGGAAAAGACTCGAGGCTCTATGATCTAATAATGAATGAACCAAATAAACGTCTAATAACTAGCGAAAACGAGGCGAACTATACACTCCAATCTTAATTGCAACTAATGCAGCTCGTTGTGATAACAACCCGGATAAACAATTGAAAGGTACACGTGTCAAAAAATATACAGTGATAATTAAACCCTTATTTTGAAAGGATGCATGTTTATAATAAAAAGGCTTCTCTGGGATTGCATGATTCAGTAAACTTTTTATTGCTGGAAATGGTGAAAGTAATAAGAATGATAAAAAGAGAAAAAGAATTATTAAGTATTGATGAGAGAAGGAAAAGACTCGAGGTGTTAATTAAGGAAATAAAAAAATTGAGGGTAGATTTAGAGCTGTATGAGCTAAAAAGAAAATGATGCAACTTCGAATGAATGTGCCACGAGAAAAGTATTAAATGTAAATATATGGTTTTAATCGCTTAATAAATCACAACTCGATAATCCTTTACCCAAAAATTCTGAATTTTTGCATATATACCCAATAAATAAGAGCGCCAATGATAGCAGTTTCAAAAATTTGACAAAACAAAAAAAATGTGATAAAAAAAAGATGAATTTTACCAATGAAAATTTATATGTAAGTGAACATTGTTACTTGCTTAATAAATCACAACTCCAATGTCCTTTACCCAAAAATTCTGAATTTTCGTATATAGGCAAATTGTTGTTGGCTTCAGCCAAATCACTGCATAAACGTTCCAAATTTTCGCTATACTAAAATTGAATTTATGTTAATTAATGAAATAAGGATATTTCTATTAAACTATATAAATCGAAACTTTTTATTAGTATAGGTACTGTTTATAAAACATAGGAAAAAAACACTTGTAATTATGTCACAAAAAAAAATTATGAAGCACTGAAGAAATAATTATGGTTAGGGAAAATAATTAAAAAAAAAAAAAACTTACGTGGTATATATTTATACAATATAAAAAAAATATAAAATATTCAAATTAAAATTATAACTAAAAATTTAAGGTGTGATCTGCAAAAAATTATTTAAATTAAAAAAAATGTAATTATGTATAGAAATACATACCCTCATCAACCACATAGCCCCTGGTATGTCATCATCACTGAACAATATATATTGTGAATGTTTATATATGAATTGGCATACGCCATGGGTCCTGCTATGGGCAGTTCCATCCCCGTTAATTAGAACTATATCATGCTAAAACATAAATACTTAAAACTGAAACATAACAAACATTACTCACATCCGGATATTTTTTTTTTACTTCCTGAATCACTATTATATCTGAAAAATCAAAAGTTAAAACATAAGTTACATATAATGTCCTACATACCCTCCTCCATTTGATTGAACCCTAAGTTTTCTACTACAGCTATAATGAACACGTTAACTTTCAATAAAAAAATTTGCATGAAATTTACTTACCAGTCATTACTTTAATTTTAAAAAAAACCTCTTTATGAAATAAATGAACAAGCAGGACTGAACGTATATGGTTGACAATTATCAATTTATATTATAATCAAAGGTGAATAACATTATTACTAAGTGTTATACGAGTATGCTGAAGTAAAAAAATGTGAAAAAGATAGAAGAATGAGGCAGCTGAGTTAAAAAAAACGTTTAAACATGAGAAAAGCATCAAAAATGAGTTTTAACTCTGAAATGTTATGCAACTAACAATACTCTAGTGATATTTATATTCACATTTATATTAAAAAAAAAAAAATGAATTAAGACTACAAAATCAATAAATATTAAGATAACTACTGATGTAAAATAAAATACTTTATTTATTTTGTTCGGAAATATTTGTAATATGTTGTTCATCTAAAAAATTCAAAAGGTTTCTCTGGGATTGCATGATTCTGTAAATTTTTTATTCCTAGAAATGGTGAAAGTAATAAGAATGATAAGAAGAGAAAGAAAGAAACTGTTATTAAGTATTGATGAGAGAAAGAAAAGACTGAAGGTGTTAATCAAGAAAGTAAAAGCATTGAGGATAGATTTCAAATTATGTACTAAGAAATAACATTGTAACCTTATCACATAAAACTACGTTTAATAGTATCAAATAAAACCATATCAAATTATTTTCTTGTAAATTCAACAACTGCTGATATCACTAAACAGAACCAACTGTTAATTTATACATAAGTAATTGCTTAATAAATCACAACTCCAATGTCCTTTACCCAAAAATTCTGAATTTTCGTATAGGTCCAATAAATTAGAGCGCCAAAGATAGCAGTTTCAAACCTAAAAATCTACAATAAATTCCTAATCTTTCAATTAATGATTAAACTGCTATGTAATTATCAATATAAAACTGTTACAAAAAAAAAGGCGAACAACATTATGAAATGTGGTAGTAAACAATAAATTATATGTTAATAAATATACTCTTTTTATCATAATTATATGTTAATAAATATACTCTTTTTATCATAACAGCTTACTGGTTAAGTTAAAAATCCTCAATTTTTGCATGTAGACAAAATAAATAACAGCGCAAAGGATACCAGTTAAATAAATTCGGAATTTTAAAATCTACAAATGATGTATTCATACATTTACAAACTCTGTTTCAAAGTTGTAATGTAAATTGATGACAAAAATAGAATGTTCGCTAAATGCTTAAAATGCTTTCAAAGCAAAATAACTGCGTTGCAAAATAACTGCGTTCATTATCCTACAATTAACGCTGCATTGAAAATTAAAAAACAAGTCATGTTTTAAGTGCTGATTGTTGTTTCAAATTGAATTGAGTAATTTAAAGAGCATTTAGATACATTAAATGGATAAATTGCATGCATATGTCTCTTCTGAGCTTACGTAAGTACAAAAAGGTGTGTTTTAAGTGCTTTTTGTTGTTTCAAAATGGAATTGGCTAATTTAAGTGTAATTTTTCATATTTTGAAAAATTTATACGTGAAATGATAGATTACCACTTTAAAACACAACTGCGCTGAAAAAAATTTTTTCTCAGAATTAGGTGAAAAATTTAAATTTTTAAGAGCGCATTTTTCTAGGACTTTACTGTTTCCTCCCCAAACCCGCCTAAACCCCTGCACCGGAGCACGTCCTCTTCTACTCGTTTTCTATCTCTTTCCATAGATATGTACATACATCTTTTCTTACATCACACACTTTCAAACATACATCAATTTCATAGTTAAAGTACACGTCTATCGTTTACATAGCAATTGCAATTATGCATTCCATTCTAGTACAGTACTTGTAATTCTATTTTAATATAATATTACAAATCATACTGATAATACTATATGGATGCATTTTTGCAATTGCATGCTTTTTACTCATTACGAGTACAATCCATTTAACTTGAATTGCAATTGTGTATATATATGTAAGATGTCTAAAGATTCATTGTGAGCGTTATTATTACTTTATTTCATGAAAAATCGTTACAATCTATTTTAGAAAAAAACCGTATTACAAATAGTTTACAAATTAGTTACACTATTGTTTTATTATATCATATTTCATATTGATGCTCAATTTATTTAGGAAAAATGTATGTTTAATATACTAATAGTAAAAGAAGACCTTTAAGTTTTTCCA
The DNA here is from genome assembly GCA_036346205.1 of Vesta saturnalis. Taxonomy (NCBI): domain Eukaryota; kingdom Metazoa; phylum Arthropoda; class Insecta; order Coleoptera; family Lampyridae; genus Vesta; species Vesta saturnalis. The sequence goes on along the minus strand of JARFJB010002077.1, from coordinate 132,928 downwards.
AATTTTTTAGGTTTGAAACTGCTATCATTGGCGCTCTAATTTATTGGGTATATATGCAAAAATTCAGAATTTTTGGGTAAAGGATTATTGAGTTGTGATTTATTAAGCAACTAACAACATTCACTTATGTATCAATTTCATTAGTAAAACAAAATTTTTTTATCACATTTTTTTTTGTTTTGGCAAATTTTTGAAACTGCTATCATTGGCGCTCTTATTTATTGGGTATATATGCAAAAATTCAGAATTTTTGGGTAAAGGATTATCGAGTTGTGATTTATTAAGCGATTAAAACCATATATTTACATTTAATACTTTTCATGGCACATTCATTCGACGTTGCATCATTTTCTTTTTAGCTCATACAGCTCTAAATCTACCCTCAATTTTTTTATTTCCTTGATTAACACCTCGAGTCTTTTCCTTCTCTCATCAATACTTAATAATTCTTTTTCTCTTTTTATCATTCTTATTACTTTCACCATTTCCAGCAATAAAAAGTTTACTGAATCATGCAATCCCAGAGAAGCCTTTTCATTATAAACATGTATCCTTTCAAAATAAGGGTTTAATTATCCTTGTATATTTCTTGACACGTGTACCTTTCAATTGTTCATCCGGGTTGTTATCACAACGAGCTGCATTAGTTGCAATTAAGATTGGAGTGTATAGTTCGCCTCGTCTTCGCTAGTTATTAGACGTTTATTTGGTTCATTCATTATTAGATCATAGAGCCTCGAGTCTTTTCCTTCTCTCATCAATACTTAATAATTCTTTTCTTCTTTTTATCATTCTTATTACTTTCACCATTTCCAGCAATAAAAAGTTTACTGAATCATGCAATCCCAGAGAAGTCTTTTCATTATAAACATGTATCCTTTCAAAATAAGGGTTTAATTATCCCTGTATATTTCTTGACACGTGTACCTTTCAATTGTTCATCCGGGTTGTTATCACAACGAGCTGCATTAGTTGCAATTAAGATTGGAGTGTATAGTTCGCCTCGTCTTCGCTAGTTATTAGATCATAGAGACCCTCGCGCCATTATACCGAACCCCTTAATAACCAAATCCTTTCCGTCTGTATTTACCGGCGTCTTGCCAATTGACCACTTATCGCTCGAAATGTCGTAAAGGACTACATAAGTGGTATCAATTGCATTAGATGCATCACCAGCATGCGCTCTATGTATCGTATATCCGTGGTAATGGATCATATTGTTCCAGAAATTCTCTCGATGCAGTAGTATTGAGTACAATAGAATCGGTCGTAGTCGCTACATGTTCTTCTTCTTCTTCCACTTGAGGTGTAATTTCTCTAATCACACTAGTCTTGAGGAATGATGGTGTCTCTTGAAAATACAAAAGTTGTGCGTGAAAAAAATTGTATCTTACCAATGGTACAATTATATGTACGTAAACGTCAATTGCTTCCATTAATAAATCATAACTCGGTAGTCCTTTACCCAAGCAACTCTCTTCATTATGATGTACCTACTCTTCATTTAATCAAAAAATAGAAGACATTTTATTTTTTGTAATAAAAAATACATAGTTTATTTCCAAACAATTATACATAGACATATGTTATTATAATTTTTTTTTACAGAAATGTTAAATTAGTTACCTTTTCTACAGTTCCTGAGCTGGTAATCTGCATGTCATTCTCAGACAGATATTGTTTAAACTTTTCAATGCGATCTTCTTTTTGAAGTATTCATAAAATTGTAAGGGAAGTATGGACTTAAAGTTCTGGGTTTCAATGATAATATGTTTACCATACTTTGTGTCGATGGTATTCGTATAATCACTTTATATTTTGCACACACCTCCAAGTCTTTTACGTTCGTGAAGGATTTACAGAAAGTGCTACCGTTCAATGCAGATAGATCCATTTATTTTTGACAAATTCTGCCCTGTTTAATAGCATAAACTTTGATGCAGTCAGCTCAAATAAGAGATACCTATTTTTCTAGCAACAGGCAGAAACAGCTCAAAACAGCTTTCCTGGTTTCCGAAAACAGCTCAAAAACAGACCTAAAACCGGTACCCGTTTCTCAAAAACAGGTAGCTGTTTCTCAGAAGAGGTATCTGTTTCCTGCAGACTGAAAGCAGTTTAGATTCTCATTATCCAAAAAAATTTACTATAGCAATGAATTCGGAAAATTATGAACATTTCACAATATATAACTGGATTCTAGAAAACGTTAAAAAGGTCAGGGATTTCAAGGTGAACGGTTAGGTTGAACAAGCGGACCTGACTCGGGGAAGTGGCCATCAGTTCAGTTTGAGGACTACATAAACACTTTAGGCCTAATATGTATGTATCAGTATGTATAAACACTTTAGGCCTAATATGTATGTATCAGTATGTTTTATTATTAATAAATAATACAAATTACAATTGGTCTTTTATTATTATTCTTACAGAAATTACATTCTACGTTAGTTCCTTAAATACACTATATTACAATAAGTTACAATAGTGATGCTTTCTACAGTAATATAAGTGTTCCAAAGTGCTTGTTGTTCTTACCGGCATCATTGAATTATAAATGAGCTTATTGCCTTACAATAATATGCTTATAAAACTACATTACCATCATCGATCCATGAATATTATTTTAATCTCAACCACTTTACGTACACTTTATTTTTTTTACGTCAAATGACCTTTTCCACCAAATACACATCCGGATATTTAACCTTTGCAGTTCCTGTCCATAAATAGGTGTCCCTAGCCAATTGATGTCTTGTAGCAAGTACGTGACCGGATTCGTTACACGTACTTTAACAATCTTGAAAAGTTCACTAGACCAATTTGGTATATAACCTTTATCAAATATTCTTTTAAATTTTGTTCAGTAGAACATTGTAAACACCGAAAATGCGAATAGCATAAACTTTGATGCAGTCAGCTCAAAAAACATATCCCTATTTTCCTATTTTAACAGGCAGAAACAGCTCAAAACAACTTTCCCTGTTTCCGAAAACAGCTCAAAAACAGACCTAAAACCGGTACCCGTTTCTCAAAAACAGGTAGCTGTTTCTCAGAAGCGGTATCTGTTTCACAGAAGCGGTATCTGTTTCACAGAAGCGGTATCTGTTTCCGGTAGACCGAAAGCAGTTTAGGTTCTCATTATCCAAAAAAAAATTTTACACAAATGTTTATTCTTAGATAACATTTTAAATTATCTAGTTTTCTTCTTCTTCTTCTTTGAAATACTCATAAAAGCGTTGAGGTAATACATGCGAATAAGATATGTCAGTTAATAAATCTTTATTAGAATTTCACTACAATTTTTCATATAAATGATATACATGAGCCAACGCACAGTGACAAGTGTTTTGTGTATGAAAAAAACAGCATGGATGAAGTTCGGGTAAAGTATGTTGTTCTTCAAACACCGTAATGCGTTGTTTTAAAAATTTTTGAATAAAATCAGCTTTCTCGTCCTTTAACGTACACCTCATCTGTTGTTGATATCCAATCACTAAGTATGAGGGAATAATGTGGAGAAGTATATCCATATTCCTACTTGATAAAGTGGTGGTTGTGAATTAACCAATTAGCTTGCTTTTGAAATTCACTATCCAAGGTGTGCCATGGAAATGGAGGCTTGAATACGTAATGAGCAATTTGCCTCCATTATATATCGCTAGTTCCTTAGGTGTAAATATATTTCTTTGTTTTGAATCCTTGCACATCAATTATAACAATCATTACTTTTCTATATTTGTCTGGTTGTCTTCGTTGGTGTGTTGTATATGCGCTAATGCAATCGTGCAGTATTTCTACATGCTACATTTAAACAAATAGAACTGATTTTCTGGTTTACACACACTATTACAATAGTAAATACGTAAGCGATTTTAATGTAAAACAGTGCTTTATATATATATATATATATATATATATATATATATATATATATATATATATATATACTTTTAGAAAACATGATGTTGAAGGAATGATATGTGATTATAAAATTTAAACTTATATAGAAGGGTAGACTCCACGAGGATACCCGAGCAATACCGAGCATGCACAAAGTCAGTTACATGTGTCATTGGTTAAGAATGCTTATTTTGCTATTCCTAAGAACCTTGAAGAGTCTAACATAAGAACTGTAATATGATACCTTCTCAATACCTTGTCAATAAAATTTAACCTTGAAGATTGGTTGGTATGAATTGTAATGTGATACCAATAAATCTTAACCTTGAAGAGCTTAGCCAATATAGCTGCAGACACCATATTATTATACGCTACATTTTTTTAGTCTCATCAATAGCAGCTCTCTTCATTATGATATACCCTTCATTTAATCAAAATAGAAGACTTTTTTCTTTTTTTTTGCAACAAAAAATATATAATTTATTTCCAAACAATTATACATCGATATATATGTTATTATTTTTTTTTTTACAGAAATGTAAAATTAGTCGTCTTTCCTACAGTTCCGGCGCTGGTAATGCGTCATTCTCAACCAGATATTGCTTAAACTTTTCAATGCGATCTTCTTTTTGAACTATTCATAAAATCCTAAGGTAAGTATGCACTTAAAGTTCTGGGTTTCAATGATAATATGTTTCCCATACTTTGTGTTGATAGTATTCATATCAATCACTTTATATTTTGCACCCACCTCCAAGTCTTTTACGTTCGTGAAGGATTTACAGAAAGTGCTACTGTTCAATGCAGATAGATCCATCTTTATTGATTCGAGAACGCTTATGAATTATAGTTGACACCGGAACTGTCCTATATATTACTGCATCATGATGTTAGAGGGGAGAGTGCACTTTGATAATTGTATTGATAGGCTAATCTGCATCTGATGAGGATGAACTGCTACCATCAGGAGATGCTGTCCATTTTTTTACATCGTTGCAAAACTGATGCAATTGCACAGCTTTCAGTTCTTCTACAAAACATGTTCTACATATTTCCTTTAAATTTAAAAACTTTTCACATATCGTTACTCCTTTTTCATACTTTTTCACTAGGACGTTACACTCCGCTTCACTATAATCACCTCGCCCGTAAACCGCCTCATGTTCGGCATCGAATACTAATGCCGAAAATTCTTGCTTCAAGCGTTCCACCGCTGTTCTCAGGTCAGTTGCTTTGGTCCATTGCTCTTGAGCGTATGCCATCCACATGTTTTACACAACACTCACTACCCATTACACTATTTCCTTATATTGTTACTCTAAACGACCCCCACTATGTTACATTAGTGCAGATATGAACCATCTCTTTGATTACCATACATATCTGGTTACGCGCATAAGCTACTTTCAACGATGATGCTGTCACTATACTTTTTAGCTGTAACGCGATCACCTTTTAGTGAGGACATGAACCGATCATTTTTAGCTATGATATACAGATCAATAACCTTTGACCACACTATTTTTAGACTTCTAAGAATTGTAATATGATGATGACATTGCAGTTTCTATTTTTAGCTTCTGACCTTGACATACAAATTTCCCACCCAAACGTTTGACCGCAAAGTGACCTTGTAATATGATGAGGATGGTGACATTGCAATTTCTATTTTTAGCTTGAAGTGGAGTATTCACCTTCAATGAACTCATGACCTACTTTTTATGCATAGCTTATGAGATCGTCGTCGTGACCTTCAAGTCGAGTAGACCTTGAAAATTCTATTCTTAGATTTATGATTACCTTGCAATTTCTATTTTTAGCTTTTCACCTTGACCTTTTTATATTTCTAAGAAATGTAATATGACACCAGCGTAGGTCAATAACCTTTGACCTTGAAAACTATTTTTAGATTTATGATTACCTTGCAACTTCTATTTTTAGCTTGACCAAAATTTTAAATCCCCCTTCCGATTTCACCAACAGGAGTGACCTTGACTTAGCAGGGTTACCAACCTAACACGTGGCCTTGACTTAGCAGGGTTGCTACCCCTTCAACCTTCACAGGGTTACCAACAACGTGGCCTTGACTTAGCACCCCTTGAAATAGGCAATGTTACCAACCTAGAAATCTAGTGACTTTTCTGGTGACTTTTTCTAGATCTGGTGACAAATCTAGTGACAAAAGTGGATCAGAAGTGCGGTAGTATATCTTAGGAAATGTTACCAACCTAGAAATCTAGTGACTTTTCTGGTGACTTTTTCTAGATCTGGTGACAAATCTAGTGACAAAAGTGGATCAGAAGTGCGGTAGTATATCTACTCTGGCATTCCACAATAACGTGTTTCACTGTCAGGAGTCAACCACAATGTGCGCATAACGGTTGGTTTCTGTTTAGTAGGAGGTGACAATGGGTTATCCTCGAGTGTCCTAATGCGATTCGCGTCCAAACTATCTGTTTTTTCCTGTTTGCGTGTTTTATTTTTGGTATACGATGTACATTTGGTATAGTTTCTCTTAGTTGTGTTTAGTTACCTTCCCAGATTTGTTGCCATTTGTTTTTTATGTGGTTTCTAGTATAATTTATGACATCTTCCATCAGGTAAGTATCAATTACTGCTAAATTTTTTATTTGGCTGACGGGTAAGGTAGTCTCAATTTATCTGGCATATATAGGAATGCGAGTGATCTTCCTGAGTTCCTTAGCCTTGCAATATTTTACAGTATGCTCTTCGCTATTTCATTTGTGGTGAATATGTTATGTATGACAAGTACGGCTGACTTAGATGTCGTACATACGACACTATCTATAGTACTGTTCGTAGCATATACTATAGCTTTTAGCATGCCCATCAAAGTGGCTGTCAAGTGAGAAGTCCCATCTGGCAATTCCCATCTTAACTCTCGTTCATCAATCACTATTGGACACCCTATATTTCCATGATATGAAATAGCTTCAGTATAAATGAAGGTGTAGTTCATATGTTGTATTACATATTCTTCGTACACGTCACGTATTTCTATATATGCTACGGAAGCACGAATCAATTCAAAATCTAGTGGTTTAGCTTCGGCTTTCCACATGTTCTTTGGCAATCCTTCGTTCTCTAGATGTTTAAAAATCTTCACGATGGCCGGTATTGTCTTCATTCAATTATATCTTGACGTAAGACGTGTTGGTGTTTATTAATTTTATTCCATATATGATCTTATTTTCCAATAACCATAGATGGAGTGGAAGGCTGTTAGCGACGACATTTAGAGCTTCGATTGGTGATATCCTATATGCACCGGTTACTAAAAGGAGGGCCTGATTCCATGTTACATAGATTTTCTTTAAATGTGTCGTTGCAGCATTTATATACACCACGCTACCGTATTTCAGCCTGCTTTTTATAAGGGCATTTACTATCGCCATTAACAAATGTTGGTCAGCACCCCATGTGTGATTACAAAGCACTTTAACTCTATTTAATGTGAGTTTGCAGGTTCCGTTGAGCTGCTCTATGTGTGTTTTCCATGTTAACCTTTTGTCAAAGGTAAGTACTAGACATTTAAGTTCGTTTACATATGGGATAATGTGGCTATTAACTATTAATTCTGGCTCAATGTGTTCATGCCTCAATCTGCACACGTGCATGCATACAGTTTTCTTCACCGAGAACTTCATTCCGCGTCTTTGAACTTCAGTTGTAATACTATTTATACTGTTCTGCATGATCAGTTTCATCTGTTCAATTTCGCGTCCACTAACCGCTATTGCGAGGTCATCAACATACACCATGAAGTGACAGTTGCCGTCTCGGAGTCTACAATTCCATTTATTGCGATGGTGAATAGTGTGGTACTAAGTACAGATCCCTGTGGTATACCATTTGTCTGCACTTATGTATCAGAGTAAACACTGCCCACGCGCACGCGAAATTCACGATCCCGCAGATTCCAGCTTCGTAACGTTTTGATTATGTGATAACGCCATACTGTGCCGAATGCCTTTTCAAGGTCGAAAAAACCACAAGAGTGTGTTGAGTTTTGGTATATTCTTCATTAATTATTTTGTCCAGTTTGGCTAGATGGTCGACTGTTGAGCAGCCTCTTCTAAACCCTGCTTGATATTGACTAATTCTATGTTGCACTTCAAGTACTGATATTAGTCTGTGATTTATCATTCCTTCAAGTATCTTATTGAGGCATGAGGACAAAGTAATAGGTCGATAGTTCTCGACCTTAGTGGAATCTTTTTTTCTTTAGGCAGAGCGATATGGTTGTGATCTTCCACTTATATGGTAAGTACCATTTTCCCAAATTTCATTGTATATTTTTAACAGCTCCTTTTTTATTGCAGGTGTTAGGTTATCGATCATGCTGTAAGTTATAGTGTCATCTCCAGGTGCTGAGAATTTGGACTTCTTTAGTACCCTTTCGAGTTCGAGGTAAGTAAACGGTTGGTTACGTGTGTTTTGTTCATAAATCAAAAAATATATTGGAGTTGATTCGCAGCGCCATTTGGTATTTTGGAAAGCAATACGGTGCTGTGCGGTATTTGATACTTCTTTAAAGTATACACCTAGCATGTTCGATGTATTTTCGGGATCCATTAATATGCTACCTCTTCTCTCTAGTGCTGGCAAGGTAGGTGCTTTACGTGTTCCCATGATGTTTTGCACTTTACGCCACATTTCTGTAATATTGGCACTGGACGTAATTGAAGAAGTGTATTCACTCCATGATTTCATTTGTGCTGTACGTTTTGCTATTCTTTCTTTTGCGTCTGCTTGTTTTAATACGATTAAATTATCTATTGTTCGTTTCTTTTTGTATTTATATAATAGTTGTTTCTTTTCTTTGTTCAATTTTTCAATTTCTGATGTCCACCACGGCACTGGGCATCGTTTGTAGGAAGTAGGTTTTCTTGGTATAGACTTTGAAGCTGCTTGTATAATCATATCCGTTATAGCGTCGACTCTGTTATCTATATTGCCTTGAAAGGATGGGATTTCCAATTGATCCTGTTAACATTCTATTTTGTAATTGTTTTGTAGTCTGTGTTTGGGTAAGCTAAATTTATGATAATCGGAAAAGGGTCGCTTTGGTGTAAGTCACTTACGACTGACCATCTCAATGCTGTGGCGGTTGAAGGAGAGGATAGCGATAGGTCTATTATGCTCATGTTGCCGTTACTTTAATTCATGTGTGTAGCTTCACCATCATTCAATATTATTATATTAGTGTAATTAATTATTGTCTCTAGTAGCATTCCTTTGGAGGTGTTTATTTACGATCCCCACGTCGTGTTGTGGCAGTTAAAGTCTCCCAAGATTAGTCGTGGATGAGGAATCTGATTAATTAACTCAGTTTCCGTCCTTGTCTGATCAGGGAGGTACACATTTAAAATATTTAAAGGCTTTGGCCCTAATAATGGTACACCTCATGCTTTTATTTCGGTAGTAAAGTGTATTTTTCGATAGGGGATATCATTTCTTACCATAATCAGCACTCCTCCATGACTGCTTCACCCAACATTGATGTACGTTTCTTTTCTCACAAATTCATAGTTTTTAAACTTGAAATCTTCATTTGGCTTTAATTTAGTTTCCTGTATAGGTAGAAGTATAAAATGGTGTTCATTTACTAATTGCATTACTTCTGCGTATTTGTTCTTAATTCCGCGTGTGTTCCATTGAAGTATGGTTTGTGGTGCCATTTTTGTTAAATTAGGAGTAATTGTGTCCGCCATTTTCAGGTTATTATTAAAAAGGTATAGAAGACACATAACATTAAGTGTGTAGACAGGAACATAGAATTTATAAATAAGTACAAACAAATGTATAGATAAAATCTTAAAAACGTACGAATAAATAACACAAATGCAGACACAACAAGTTAAAATATCACAGATGTTATTTCTCACTTCTTTGACTAGAACTTTTCACTCTCTCCTCAGACGTTCCCCTAGGTTTGCCTAGAGGCCAACCCTTTTTTCGTTTGATTACGTCTATCAAGTCTTCGTCGATGGATTCTAAACTAGATTCTGTGTTTCATATAGTTTCTTCGATAGATGCAATGGTTTCCGAAAAAGCACTCCTGATGACATCACGCTTCCTTCTTTCTCCAACACTTTCCTCTTCCATTGGAGGATCTGATTCAGATACAGTAAATATTTCTATTGGTTTCTGTAAAAACATAGTTTTTAACACAGATACAAGGGATGGAACCAGATCTTTTACTATTGCCTTTGTATCCAGTGTTAGAGGTGTAGACGCTGCCTTTGCGTAACTTTTGTCTTGGATGGGAGTAGAAATGTTTACTTTTCTCTGCTGTTGGCTGGGCTAGTATAAAATGCCCCTAGACAGTATCTCATGGCAGCATTCTGTTATTGCTTCTAATGGTTTTAATGTACTCTTTGATGCGGAAGAGTACGCCTCACAACCATAATCTATCTTCGATTACACTAGTGATATATAGATTCTCAGTATCATATTAGAGTCTGCTCCCCATCTACAGCCAGATAGAGCTCTTATCACATTAAGTGATGTTTTGCATCGTACAACCAAGTTGTCAATATGATGTTTCCAAGTAAGGGTGGGGTCTAGGGTTAACCCTAGAAATGTTCCGAGGTTTTTGCTATGAATGTATTTGTTCTTTAATGTAAGAAGGGGACCATGATGTGGTTTCCTCAGTTTACAAAAGTGTAAAGAATAGGATTTCTCTGTCGACAGTTTGAACCCGATATCATCTGAGTTTGACAAAATGCAGTCAATAGCTTTTTGTAATTTGCTGTTTATTTCCCCTATTGTAGGCGCACTGTACAGAATAGCTAGGTCATCGACGTATAAGTATGTGTTGATATCTGGTGATATGGAGTTTGTTAGAGAATTTATTGCGATTGTAAATAAAGTTACGCTTAACGTCGAGCCTTGTGGTATGCCATTTTCTAGCGTCCGAAGGGATGACAGGGGGTTACCTACCCGAACTCTAAATCGCCTGGTTTTAAGAAAAGAAAATGTTAGTTGAGGCAAGTTACCTCTGAAGCTCCAATCGTATAGCTTTTTTGTTATTCCGTACCTCCACGTCATATAAAAAGCTTTCTCTACGTCGAAAAATACCGCAACTGCATGATATTTCTGTGCAAAAGCTTTCAGCACAACATTTTGCAGGTGTACTAATTGGTCTACCGTTGACCTGAATTTTTTAAATCCCGCTTGGTAGTTAGTTAGATAACCTCCAGTTTTGAGAAGCCACATTAGTCTCATGCTTACCATTCTTTCAAAAACCTTTGCCATGCAAGAGGTTAAACTAATTGGCCTGTAACTTGTCGCTAGATACGGATTTTTTCCGGTGTTCAAGATGGCGACAATTGTTGTCTGTTTCCACCAGGAGGCGGAGGGATATTCCCCTTCCGCCCGTACTGAATTAAATATTTTTAGAAACATTATTTTGTATGGTTCCGTGAGGTTTCTTAACATTTCATAAGTTATCAGATCAGTACCAGGAGAAGATGATTTATTGCTGTTAAGTGCAGTTTCAAGGTCACTCTACTGAAAGGAACATTGATGGCGCAATTAGTTAGCGCGGTACTCTAGCAAAGTACAGGTCGTAGGTTCAAATCCTACTCGAGGTAAACTTTTTATTTATGTATTTAATAAAATTAATAATAATTTTTAATTACATATTTACCTTTGAACTTATTCTTTCATAACAAAAACTTATAATAATTTTATCATAGTTATTTGAGCTACTGGTATTTTGAAATTGTTGAGCTAATAGTTCAGCAACTTGACAGGGGTCGTGGATTACGGAATTTTGATTTTTCAGGTGCATCATGGGCGTAACAGATTTTCCTGCTATTGCCTTAATCTTTTTCCAAACAAGCGTATTAGGTGTTTCACTCGTTATAGTTGATATAAAATTATTCCATGAGTATCTTTTACTCTGTAGAATACAGCGGCGAGCAACCGCCCTAGCTTTTTTAAACGCTATAAGTGTTTCCTTTGATGGGTATTTTTTAAAAGTGTTAAACGCTTGCTTTTTCTCTTAACCACTTCGCTGACTTGTTCGTTCCACCATGGCACTCTGCGCTTAATAGGTGTTCCTCTTGTTTTTGGGATAGCTACGTTAGCAGCGTTAATGATAGCGTTTGTTGTCGCTTGTATATTTAGTACCGTAGACTTCTGCTCCTCCAAAGAGGTGAGGTGTGACTTCTAATAGGTAAATGATCGCTGTGGTATAGATCATTCAATACTCTCCACGAAAACAGTGTAGCAATGCGAGCAGTGACCATAGTGATGTCGATAGCTGAGAAAGTACCAGATCGAGCGCACAGGTGGGTGTTGTGGCCTGTGTTCAGCAAGCATAGCTCGTTAGTATCCACGATACTCTCTATAGCTTCTACTCTAATATCGGTACGTGATGATCCCCACATTTTACTGTGCGAATTAAAATCTCCCATCAGTACATACGAATCAGGTAGTTGATCAATAATGTTTTGGATGTCTTGCTGTTGCCAGTCATTGTTTGGGAGGGATAGATTGCAAACGACAAGTTTTATGGTAGCTGTTATTTTGATAGCTACTATTTGCAAGTGCGTGTTTATTGGTACTGTGCTGAATTGAACGTAATCTCTAACCAGCATTGCTGCTATGCCTCTGGCACGAATGGTTGGAATGGCATCCTTTCTAATGACATTATATCTACGTAGATAGTAGCGTTGTCCAGGTTTGAAATGCGTCTCTTGGAGGCATAGACAAAGCGGATTATATTCGTTAATTATTAATTTTAATTCGCAAGTATGATTGAGCCCATTATTAAAAGATATTTTGTGTAACAAATAAATAGGTAATGTATAAAATTAACGAATGTTTACACAACAGCGTGTAGAATTAAAAAGGTAAAAAAAACGAGTGCACTAAAAATAAATAGACAAACAAACAAATAAATAAATAAATAAAAACACAAATAAAAGAAACTACTTGTGTAAAATATCACAGATTATTTTAACATAGGTTAAATATCACAGCTCATTTATCAAAGACTAGTTAATAATATTCATCTTATTTTTCTGGATCTGAAGATGTGGAGGGTGGTTTTCTAGGTTTACCTTTTTATTACTTTGTTTAGTGATGGTTTCATCTTCTAAGACATGTTCGCGCTCTACGGGAGTACGTTTCCGTTTTTCTACGTTAGTTAATGTAGAGTTAATTGTCATAGGAGGTAAAGTCGGAACTAGAAATTGTTTTTCCGCGCTAGACCCAGAGGAATTTTATAGAAGGGGAGTGATAGCTCCCACTAAAAGTGGTAGTAGTTCCTTTGCTAGAGCAGTGGTATCTATCTTAGGCTGGTTATTCTAGGTGGAAGCGATGGCCTTGGCATAGCTAACACCTGCTGTAAGTGTTGTAATTGTGATATTCGTTTTGGCTTCCATATAGCTTAAGTTATCTCTTGCTCGCAGTTCTAGTATAGAAATTTCCGTCTTGTACACGGGGCAGCTCGTAGCTCGAGCGAGTGAGCACCTCCGCAATTCACACACGTAATTGGTTGTGCACATGGCGATCCTTCGTGTTGCAACTTTCCACATACGCACATCTGCTCTGGTGCTTCGCATTTAAAAGACGCATGTCCAAATTTGTATAACATATAACAACATATAACAGCACACGTAGTGTATAAAACGCTACTTTTATTGTTTTTGGTAAAACAGAAGTATTGAATGTCACAACGTGGTTAGCAGTGTCAAGAAGTTCCCCATTACGTTTTGTTTTTAAACGTTTAACCTCTATAACTTTTTGTCCTCTTAGCTCCTCGCATATGTCTTCCACAAAACAATTAAGCAAATCTCGATAGAATATAACTCCTCGAGAAGTATTCATGGTTTTATGAGGAGTGACTGCAACCTCAAAGTCACCCAACCTACTTGTGGCTAGAACTTTAGTTGCCTGTTTATTTGACACGGTTTCCACTAGTATGCCATCTCTAATTTTCCTTATCATTTTCAAATCTCTATAAAGACCATATAAAGCTTTCTGAATGTAAAATGGGCTAACTCTGTCAAAGTTTATCCCGTCTTTCCTTGTAAGAATAAGGAACCGGGGCGTAGCCTCCGTCACCATATACTTGGCGGCGGGTTTTTTAGGTAGACCCCTCCTGCACCTCCGTGTTTATAGAGTTGGCACTAATGGGGTTTCGTTCATGTCTTACCCGGGAGATCACTCGGAAAGAACATCACTTGCAGCAGAGCCGGTATACTACAAGAGGGCATTCCGCATTTATACTGTGGAGGGCGCCTCTTCCCCCACAGACCACCGACCGTTAGCTGTACGACGTTCCCTAGCCACGCCCTGCTATAATCTCTGAAGTACAGTTCGCGGTTGTGGCATTAGGAGACGGCTAGCGCGCAGCCGTCCCCAGCAAGGACATCCCGGGCTTGAAACACCAGTATACGCTTTACGGCGTACGTTCTGGGACGGGTAGAGAGAAAATGAAGTGGTCTCCTAGCTTTGACTGGGAGCCTGAAGAGATCAAGGGTTGGAGCGAGAGTGCTCTGTCAGAAAAGTGTTAAAGTAAGGGAAACCACTCAAGACTAGTTTAAGGAAAGTGAACTTCCAGCAAGGGGACGCATTGTTGCAGTCCCTGTCCTCGTCAGTTACGAGGCCTCACGTGAACTGGTTCGCAACGCCGTATTTGATAGAGCTAATAGTGGCTGTTTATGGCCACGAGCTCATATTTTGGTGTTAGCCTTGCATCACTTACGATCATTTGCAAGGTCGTTCCCCTATTCGCTACCTGGGGACGCGCCTAGTAGGTAGTTCAACCCCTAGGTATTATTATTATTTTTTTTTGTAGCATTGGCACGTCGACTGTTGTGGTCACTAGTGCCTTTTATATTTTGTTGAACAGGTTAATTGCTTTTAGAAATTGCAATACCTTTCTTATGCTCTCTGGGTCTATGAAATTCATCTCCAGTGCGTTTGGAATAGAATATAATTTACATTGGTCCTCGTGGAGTGAGCCTGCACAGATCGTGTGGTCAATGGTTAAAGGTGTTAAACAGTTTTCACATGTTGGTGGAGGTGTATTTAGTAATAGATGTTTGTGTGCCCGATTCTAATTCTATAGACGATACTGCTTTCCTTGCTAGAGAAGCTTGTGGGCAACGTCCATTTAACAACACTGGGCTTTATACTCCTCAGTTTACCTGTAAATCTGGTCCAGTTGTCTTGCCATTTTGATTTTAGTTTTTGTTTTATGTGTTTGGCAATATTTACATGAATTGCGACTTCTGCCTTGTTTCCTGTTACATTTGGAACTTCTTCTGCTACCTGCCGGGTGGCTAGATCTGCTCTTTCATTCCCCTTAATATTTATGTGGCTAGGAACCTACAAAAATAAAACTTTTCGCCCGAGACTATTAAGGTGTGTGATAGTGGACAAGATCATTTGGATTAGCGGGTTTTTTGCGTGTTTGTTTTGAATTCCCACAAGAGCACTGTGCGAGTCACTTATTATAACAAATTTGGTCCAACAGGTTACATGTTCACAATAGCGAAGGGCTTGCCAAATGGCGTAGAGCTCTGCATTATGTACAGTCGTATGTATTGGCATGGGCCAACTGTATTCCGTGTTGTTAACAGAGAACGCACATCCTACACCCTCATTATGTTTGGAACCGTCTGTGAATAGCAATAGATGGTCACTAAGATTAGCAAGTAATTCATTGAATGTTATGTGAAAAATAGCTATAGCAGTATTGTTTTTTTATGTTTTGATAGCTGAGTGCAAACGTTTATTTGTCGTACCAACCATGGCGGTACTTCTAGTGGTGCTAGGGAAGCATATGTGGTAGCGTTTCTTGAATTTTGTCTAAAGCATCTCTAATATTGTACCACAGAGGTTTGTGTAGTCTTCGACTAGTTTGACTCATACCATCATTCTCAAACAAGATTTTGTGGTTAGGGTGACTTGTTTGCGCTTTTATCTTACAGGCATATGCAAGAAGCTTGTAAGTAAGATGAAAATGCAGAGGAATTAAGCTAGATTCACTGGATAGACTATCACTTGCACTAGTGTAGAACGCACCTAAACAATATCTCATGCCCGCATTCTGTATTACCTCTAGGGACTTTAACGTGCTTTTAGATGCTGAGGAATACGCTTCATACCCATACTCAATTTTGGATTGCACGAGAGATTTATAAATTTTGAGAATGGCTTCTGAGTCAGCTCCCCATCGTGTATTAGCTAGCACTCTAATGATATTTAATGATGCCTTACATTGTACAATTAAGTTGTCAACATGCTTTTTCCAAGTAAGCGTGGTGTTTAGTGTTAACCCTAGAAATACCCCATGGTCCTTGCATTGAATACATCTGTTATTTAATTTGAGAACAGGGTCATAATGAGGTTTTCTCAATTTACAAAAGTGCGTATAGTAGGTCTTACCCGATGACAGATTGAATCCCATACTTTCCGAATTTATTATCATTATTATTATTATTATTATTATTATTATTATTATTATTATTATTATCTATTATTATTATTATTATTATTGTTGTTGTTGTTATGGTTGTTATTATTATTATTATTTCTTTTGTTGTTGCTGTTGTTGTTGTTGTTGTTGTTGTTGTAGTAGTAGTAGTAGTAGTAGTTGTTGTTGTTCTTATTATTGTTATTATTATTCCTTTTGTTGTTGTTTTGTTGTTGTTTTTGTTGTTGTTGTTGTTATTGTTGTTCTTATTATTGTTATTATTATTATTATTATTATTGTTATTATTCCTTTTGTTGTTGTTTTTGTTGTAGTAGTTGTTGTTGTTGTTCTTCTTATTATTATTATATTTTTTTTGTATAGGGTTTAACTACTACGGTCATATCCCCTTTAATATTAGTAGATAGGCGTACAGTGCGGTTCAAAGTTGATCATATACACCTATTTCTTTTAAATAGTTGATTGCGTGTTTTATGTTTTCACCGTCACACAGATTTTCGATGTAGTTGACCTTTAAATTATATTTTGATCTTTGTAAGCGGTAACCTGGACATTCTTGTAATATATGCCTTATTGTGAGGGTTACCTGGCATTGTTCGCACATTGGGGGTATTCCATCTTTAAGTAGGTGCTGGTGTGTAATCTTAGTATGGTTTATTCTCATACGATGAATTTTTACGCTGACCTCTCTGGGAGTATGACGCAACTCGAATAACTTGTCAACCTGGGACTTTATTATAGCAAGGTGTGTATTTTGTGTTGTCCATTTTTGTTGCCAGCTTTTAATACTTTTGTTTTTAAGGTATGCTGTCAGGTTCGTTGGATCAAGTTGATTTACGTCTACTTGAAGTTCTGAGATCACCCTCTTTGCTGCTGTATCTACTAGGTCGTTTTCAAGAATACCTACGTGACTAGGAACCCAAATGATGGTAAGTTTAACTCTCTCCGTCGTTAAGGACTCTATAGCAGACTGACACATTAACGTCATAGGATCTATGGAATATATTTGTTTAATACTATTAACGCTATTCATGCTATCTGTGATTAGTAAAAAGTGTTCCGTTACCACATCTATTGAACAATATAAGATTGCCTGCCATATGGCATATTGCTCTGCACACTTTATTGATGCAGCGTTGTTTAATTTCCATGAATGCGATACCTCATCAACATATATCGCGCTGCCAACGCCTTTTTCAGACTTAGACTCGTCTGTATAAATAATTTTGTGAAAGGGATACTGATCACATATGTTTTGAAACTCTTGTATATAGACATTGTTTGGGGTAGTTTCTTTTTTATGTTTTTCCAGATCTGTCCTTATTTCAACATATGGTCCCTTCCAAGGTATAAACTCAAATTGTCTCGTCTCCAATACCATCGGTAGTGTCACACCCATGTGCACTATCTGGTCCCAAAATCTGATACCTGCTGGACGGGTAATAGTAGGCTGCTTTTGATATTGATCCTTATCTGTGTTCAATATAATTTTGTCGGGATGGTGTGGTATCGACATAATTTTGACCATGTACTTCGCCATTAACTGGTTTCTTCTAGTATCTAGAGATGATATACCCGACTCGCAATAGAGGCATTCAGTAGGACTAGTAGCAAATGCACCAATGCAATATCTCAAAGCTGTGTTATGAACGACATTCAAACTTGCAAGTGCTGATTTACGTGCCGATAAGTATGCAACGCAACCGTAGTAAATTTGTGACAGTATTCATGCTCGGTAGATCTGTACAAGGCACTTTGGTTCTGCTCCCCATTTGGTATGTGCCAATACTTTCAAAATGTTTAAATTTTTTAGGCATTGCACTTTTAGACATTGTACGTGCCCCTTCCATGTAAGCGATCTGTCATACGTTAGTCCTAGAAATTTAGCGGTGTCAGAACACCTAATGGGATTATTCATTATATACAAAACTTCTAACAGCCTCATTCGCTTCGGGATTCCACCATGGCATAGGGCGCTTTACGTATTTACTGCCTGATCTAGGGATGCTTGTAGCAGCTGCGGCTAATATCGCGTTGGTAATTGTTGCTACATTAACGTTTCTTGGCATTATAAGGGTTTCACGAAATAAGGGCCAGTTTGCTTTCGCGGTTTTGTACCGTTCAACAACGACTTTGGTTTGTGTAAGAACGTCTGTTTCAATAATCCCTAGGAAAATGATCACTATTGTGGAGATCATTGACGGTTCGTCATTTAAGGAGTGGAGCTAACACGGGCGGGTGAAACCAACGTTAAGTCTAAAGCATCAAACGTTCTTGAACCAACATTGTGGTAAGTGGGTGCACCCGAATTAAGCAGAAATATTTCGTCTGAGTTTAACCAGTTTTCTATCAAACGTTTGCACATCATTTCTACTAATGATAGCAACACCGCCGCATGCCCTCTGCTCACCAGTAAAATCACGACATACAATATTGTGTCCCTTCAATGAATATGCTTGTCCAGATTTGAGGTGTTTTTCTTGTAAGCAGAACATCATTGGATCCAGTTCGTGGAAAAGCATTTTTATATCAGGATATCGTTTCAAAATATCTCTATAATTCCACTGAATTAAATAATTATGTCTGTTGAATGTGTCCAGAGTATTTTATCAGATAGTTTAAATATAAATAAAAATGCTATAGGTGCAATAAATAAATAAGTACATATATAGTGTATATAAGACATAAAGAAAAATGAACGTACAAGCATATATATCACAGATAAATAGGTAACTAAAATTAAACTCTATCAATATCACAGAAATTATCACAGGTTATTTGTCAAGGTGTTCCTATGAATCACCTGTACTTTGAGGAGGTGTTCTAGGTTTGCCTTTTGGCCACCCCTTCTTCTTTTTTCTTGTCTCGCCTCTGGTACTCTCTGGTTATGCTGGAGTGACTAGATCCAGTTCTCCGTTTGGCTCCACGTGTTTCAGCCTCCATGCAATCTATCTCAGGTGGCGTGGTAGATTTAATTTGTTTATTTTCTTCTTGAATAGATGCTTTCGGAGGGGTAGGCGATCGTTTTTTCGAGAAGAATGTTTATTGCTTGGCCCATTTCCTCCTTGATAATCTTTCTAATTTCAGGCATAACAGTTTGCAGTGATACAGATGTTGAAGATGATGTTACCTGTGCGTATGCGCTACTTGGTGTTACTAACGTAGCAACCTTCTTTTTCGCTTCCTGGTACGATAATTTGTGTAGTACTTTGACTTCCTGTATTTTTATTTCCTGTTGGACTACCAAGCAGGATCTCAAAGTTGCCTTGTGTGGCCCTTTGCAATTGGGACATTCAACTGGCAACTCGGACTGTGCACCCGTGTGAGGAGTCTTGCCACACACGCATCTCTGGTCGTCTTTATAATTAATTGCAGAGTGTCCAAATTTCTGGCAATTAAAGCATCTCAGTGGATTCGGGATATATGGACGTACTTGCAAAGGGTAGAAAGCTGCTTGGATAGTTTTTGGTAGTTGCGGTACATTGAATGTTAGTACATGGTTTGGGGTGTTTTTGAATTCTCCTTCCCATTTCGTCCTTATTCGTCTAACATCTATAACTCCTTGCTCTTTTAGATTATCTTTTATTTCATCGATTGGAAAAGCAAATCTCCAAAAACCCCAATTATTTTACAAAACTTCAAACCCCAAAACGCTGTAATTTCATTAAATGCCTGGATTGTTTACTAGACACTGTCTTTACGCACAATTCACCCTTTACCTTTTTGACATTTTTGACATTTCCTAATTTAGAGTATAAAACTTTACTAGTTACAAAGGGACTTACAGTAGTAAAGTCTCCTTACTTTCTCTTAACTACCAGGAACCGGGGCACTGAGTCCACCGTCTCTTTGGAAGCGTTGTTTTTCAGAGGTGGGAAGACATCTTCGCTTGAAGAATGTCTTCCTTTACGCTGTCCTCCAGCAGCATATCCAATACTATTGCCAGGGTCTTCATCAGTTCCAGTAGTCCTTACTTGCTCCGTAGCCTGGTTTCCTACCACGGACGCCGAGCAGTCGCTTGATGACGGTCGGGTGAGGCCTGCCCGCTTCGCCTCGCTCCAGACCGGTACTGGGGACAATACGAACCCCTGCACCGTAAGCTGTGGGCGCCCCGAAGTGCTCGTGTTAATATCCATTATCCATGTGAATTGCATTGTTGTCATCAGTGCATTTTAACGCTACCTGCCAGCGGGCCAAGGCCTTTTTTTGGTATTTTTACATTTTTAACAGAGGACAAGGGACAGGAGGAAAGAAAACCAAACAAGACTAAGATTTCAAACTAACTACAGTAAGAGAGCACGAGTAGACGAAGACAAACGACTTGAGATCTCTTTGCTTCACCACTGCTGGCAACAGTGGCTACTGAGCCTCCCCACCACGCCAAGGTGGATTTCATCGGGGAGGTATTATTATTATTATTATTATTGTTTTTTTTGGCGTCAACCACTAGGGTTATTAGCCACTCATCTGTATTTTGTGATACCTATAATGTTATGAAAATGATTTGTAATACGTAAAAATTGCATAATCTTCTTCAACTTGGTATCGTCTAATTCTTCTAATGCATTTGTGAAGTTAAAGTTTATGTTGCATAGTTGTGCTGTTGATATAGATTGCATTGATCGAAAATATGTTCCAGCGTAACTGGTACCCTGCATAGGTCACATACTTTTTCGTTTATTTGTTAACAGATATGCTTATGTGAGTTTAGTGTGACCTATGCGGAGTCTAGTCAATACTACATTCTTGACATTGACGGGTACGTTCGGCGTTCTCCTGTTTGCGGTAGGTGCTGCTTCAGTGCTCTGCTTTCGTTTTACCATTTATTTTGCCACGCACTCCATACTTTGGTTCTGATATTTTTTTCATTTTGAAGTTCGTCCCTGTGCTCTATGTTTGAGAGTACGCAAGCTGCTTGTATGTTAGTGTTCAGTGGGATATTTGAGCCCGTGTCGTTGATACCGGCGCTGATAAGGAAGTGGTTAATGTGTGACGTAATTTTGAGGACTTTTGAGATGTATTTTAGTAACATCCACGCTCTTCTGTACCTTAAAGGAAGTACTCCTGCCTCTGCACATAAGCTGCTTGTCGGGCTTGTTGGGAAAGCCCCCTTTGCGTATCTTAGGCAGATATTTTGGATGGTGTTTAGTGTATTAAGCCTAGATTGACATGCTGACATATATACAATGCTACCATAATCCATTCGTGTTAGGACTAGTGCTTTGTATAAACGTAATATCACCTCTCTGTCTGTTTCCCACCTCGTGTTTGCTAAACATCTCACTACATTAATAACCTTCTTTGTTTTTGTTTTAATATTTTCAATGTGATCTTGCCAAAGTAACTTTAAATCCAGTGTTACACCCAGGAATTTATGTTGCTGTACACACTTTATTTGAAGGTTTTTTATATACAAGTTAGGCTGGTAATGTGGTGTTCGCAGCCTGCAGAAATGCA
This sequence comes from Vesta saturnalis, assembly GCA_036346205.1. NCBI lineage: Eukaryota > Metazoa > Arthropoda > Insecta > Coleoptera > Lampyridae > Vesta > Vesta saturnalis. The sequence goes on along the minus strand of JARFJB010002077.1, from coordinate 111,093 downwards.
TGCAGACGGTTTTCTGCGGAGAGAGACGAAAACCTACACTCTCGGCTTGACTTATTATTGAGTTTATAGCCGTTTGCAGTCTAGGATTTCCGGCTGTGCCTAGTTTACAAGACAGATATATGGCTATATCGTCCACGTATATGCTACGACAAATTGACGTATCTAGCGTGCTTGTTATGTTATTGACAGCTATACTAAACAATGTAACACTCATTGATGATCCTTGAGGAATTCCATTTTGCATGGTGTGTGCTGCTAACAAAGTATTTCTTACACGAACTTTAAAATATCTGTTTGTTAGAAATGAGTTTATGAAGTGTAACATGTTGCCTCTTATTCCTCACCTGTGTATTTTGGAGATGACTGCATACCTCCAGACCGTATCGTACGTCTTTTCAAGGTCGAATAATACACTGTGCTCTCTTTTGGGGAACGCGTCTTACACCTTTGTACACAGTTGGACTAAATTATCGGTGGTCGAATAATTTTTACGAAAACCCGCATGGTCTCTATTAATCCAGCCTTTTTCTTCTATGAGTGAGATAATTCTTTTGTTTACTATTTTTTCTAGTATTTTTCCTAAACAGCATGATAAGGCAATTGGCCTGTAGCTTTCGGGATTGCATGGATCTTTTCCCGGTTTAAGTATTGGGACGACTACTGCCATTTTCCACATTGATGGGCACTGTCCCTCATTCCAAATCCAGTTAAATATGTGCAACAAGTCTCGAAGACTTGAGTCAGGCAAGTTTTGAATAACTCTATTTGAAATGTCATCTACCCCCACAGCTGAGTCTTTCATGTGTCTTAATTCATTCTTTATTTCCGCTATGGTTATAGGAGTGTTGTATACTTGCCCCTGCTCTTCGTCGACATTTAATGGTACTTCACGCTGGTTCTTGGTGGTTAAAAAGTCTTGGGTGTAGTTTTGATCGCTGCAGATGTGTTGGTAGTGGCGTGCAACTCTTTAGCAACTTCGTAGGGATGACATGTTAAGCTTCCATCTGACAGTAACTTTGGAAGCGCAACTTTATTATTTTTCCCCGATATAGCGCGAATTTTTCTCCATAGCTCTGTAGCCGTAGTATTACAGTTTATGCTGCTTATATATTCCGCTGCCATGTCCGTTTCTTTGAATTTCTTATTTTTAATCGGGCTATAGCTCGACACCTTTTAAATTGTATTAAATGTTCCGTTGTGGGAGTTACCGAAAATCTCTTAAGAGCTTTCTTTCGCTCATCTATTGCTTTAGATATTTTCGAATTCCACCAGAGAACCGTTACCCTATTTGGGATACTTTTTGTTTTTGGGATCGTCTCTTGAGCAGCATTGATGACGGATTTATTTAAACTATTTATAGTTTTATTTATATCTGGAAAACGTTTTATCGGAACCATTTTTTGTTTAAACTATTCACATTTCGCTCGGTTCACAAACACCATCTGCTACTTGATGCCTCCAGTGATTTTGCGACTGACGATTCAATTAAAATTGGAAAATGATCGCTTCCATGCAAATCCCCCACGGGCTTCAAAATTAGTTTATGTGCGCTTTGGGGAGTGTACATAGCAAGATCGATAGCCGAGCAGGAGTTTGACTTGGCATTAAAGAATGTTGGAGTGCCATCATTGAGAAGTATCAGATTGTTTCGATCCAAAAAAATTTCTACGGTCTTACCTCTGGTGTCATATCTTTCCGAGCCCCATAATGGATTATGGGAGTTAGTCTCCTAAAAGCAAATACGGTTTAAGTAGTTGAGACGTTATGTTTTCTAAATCTTGTATCGTCCAATTACCATCCGGTAGGTATATGTTACATAACACCAGGTCAATAGGGTGGGTTACGTGCACAGCTATTACTTGTAGAGGTGTTATTAGATTTATTTCTTTGTATACACAGTTTTGATGTAGAAAGGTGGCTACACCACCTTTTGCTCAGGGAGATATCACGTCGACAAATGGTATATTGGTTTAAGAAATATTTTTCTTCTTTATTAAAATGCGTTTCTTGCATACAGATAGCTAATTGTAAGTACATTTTTATTATAAGCTTTAATGCTCCAGTGCTTTTCTTACAACAATCACAATTCCACTGGATTATGCTTTCCATCGCCATTGTGGATTGGATTTTTTGTTTAGAACAATCACATTGACATTTAGTAAATAAAAATATAAAAAGGTAAATATCACAGAATAAAATGTAATAGCATGTCTAATACTAATACCACAGTTACAGTTAGAACATCTCAGAGAATTAATAAAATATCACAGATGGTTGACTAGGTATCATCTAACGACGTATTACTTTTTTGAGGGCCTCTAGGTACACCTTTCGGCCATCCCTTTTTCTTCCCCCCCCTTCTAAAGCTTTCGTGAGAATCATTATTTTCAGTTTTCCGTTTTGCACAGTTCACAGTTGCGGTATTAGGAGACAACTAGCGCTCAGTCGCACCCAGCTAGGACATCCCGGGTTAGTCATACCCGTATACGCTTTTGACGGCGCATGTCCTGGGAAGAGCTTCCGCTGGGAGCCTGAAGAGAACAAGAGTTAGAGCGAGGGTGCTCCGACAGAAAAGAGTAAAAGTAAGGGACGCAGGGTTGCCGTCCCTGTCCTTGTTAGTTACAGGGCCTCACGTGAACTGGTCCGCCACGTTATTATTATTATTATTGTTATTGTTTTTTTTTTTTTAAGGGTTAATGGCCCAACTGCTATGGTTTTATGGCCATTTTTAAACTGTTTTTTATTATCCTTGTTTAGATACTACATTATTATTATTATTATTATTATTATTATTATTATTATTATTATTATTATTATTATTATGTCAATTCGTTTAAGTAATTTGGAACAATACCAACGGCGTAAGTTTACTAAAATTCACGGGGTCGATTGCAAGGGAACCAACTGTTAAGTCGATTGGACTTAGTTGGACCCTTGAATTTTAATATTATATGAACCAATTCAATTCAATTCAATTCAATTCATTATTCATTATTATTATTATTATTATTATTATTATTATTATTATTATTATTATTATTATTATTATTATTGTTCTTATTATTATTTTTTTTATAGTAGTAATAAGGACATCGAATGCTGGGATCATTAGCCCATTGTTCTTCATCTCTAATGTATGTTACGTTAGCTATATTATCTGCTTTATATCTTGTCAGATATTTGAATCTCTTGTAGGAATTTAATTGTTCTACTCGTCATATCATCTGTCAGTATTAGAGCCTCTGTTAGGTTTTCTGGTATTTTGTTCGTTGTGCGTTGGTTTGTGTAATTTGGACACTCAATCAGTATGTGACTGACTGTAAGGTTGGTTTTACAATTTTGACATACTGGTTTTTCCGTTCTTGACATTCTTGGAGATAACATGTATGAGGAAGTAATGTTACAATGGCCGATACGCAGGCGAGTTATAGCTCTCTCCTCGCGCCGTTTGAGAGATGCGGATACACAGTTTTTCTATAGATGTTTTATAGATCTTAATTTACTGTCAGATGTATTCCATTCTTCTTCCCACTCTTCGTTTGTTATCCATTTGTAGTGTTGTTTCAAGTCTTGCATCCGAACGGGTACCTCGTCAGTAGTTTTATTTTTTGCAGCTTGCCGAGCTGCCTTGTCTGCCTGTTCGTTACCGGGTATACCTATGTGGCTTGGAATCCACGTAAGGTGTGTATCATATCCGTGTTGCATGAGGTTGTTAAGTTGTGAGATGATTATATTAGTAAGGTCAACTTTTTCTGATTTATTCTGAATTGCCTGTATACTGCTTTTGAATCTGTGCAGATTACAAATTTTTGCTTCACGACGACATACAGGGCTTGCATGATAGCAATCATTTCTGCTGTATGAACACTCGTCCACTTTGGCAATGTTAAACTGGATAATATCTCCTCGTTTACAACTGTAGAGCATCCGGTTCCTTCGCTTGTTTTCGATCCATCAGTATATAAACAATTGATAGCTGTTGTATTCATTTACGAATTTCTTAAAGCCTTCTAGTAACATTATCGTTGGTGTTATCTTTTGGCAGTGAGTCAGTGTTTCAATTACCAGCGACTTACTTTCCTGGCATGGTTTGTTAAATATAGAATCTGTGGAGCACTTGAAAATAATGTCATATACAGGGTGATCTGGTTGTGTGCATATTTGAGCCCCGTAACATAATAGGAGGTAAGTCGTCCTAAGCGATAAAGGTTGAAATCCTGCCTCAAACCTTATTGAGTTTGTGGACTGGTTCTGAACGCTCCAATTGCTAATCGTATACTCTGGCATTGTATTGCTTCCAGTCGATCCAGCAAAGATTTACGTGCTGAGAAGTATACTATTGCGCCGTAGTCAATTTTGACAGTATCATCAATCTATACATTCTTAATAAAGTTTTCCACTCACTTCCCCAAGTTATACTGGGTAAGACTTTAACGATGTTTAGCACTCGTTTGCATTTTGCCAGTAAGTCGTTTATGTGATCTTTCCAGGATAGCCTTTCATCCAAAATAAATCCTAATAATTTTATTTGTCAGATATTTGAATCTCTTGTAGGAATTTAATTGTTCTACTCGTCATATCATCTGTCAGTATTAGAGCCTCTGTTAGGTTTTCTGGTATTTTGTTCGTTGTGCGTTGGTTTGTGTAATTTGGACACTCAATCAGTATGTGACTGACTGTAAGGTTGGTTTTACAATTTTGACATACTGGTTTTTCCGTTCTTGACATTCTTGGAGATAACATGTATGAGGAAGTAATGTTACAATGGCCGATACGCAGGCGAGTTATAGCCTCTCCTCGCGCCGTTTGAGAGATGCGGATACAGTTTTTCTATAGATGTTTTTATAGATCTTAATTTACTGTCAGATGTATTCCATGCTTCTTCCCACTCGTCGTTTGTTATCCATTTGTAGCGTTGTTTTAAGTCCTGCATCCGAACGGGTACCTCGTCAGTAGTTTTATTTCTTGCAGCATGCCGAGCTGCTTTGTCTGCCTGTTCGTTACCGGGTATACCTATGTGGCTTGCAATCCACGTAAGGTGCGTATCATATCCGTGTTGCATGAGGCTGTTAAGTTGTGAGATGATTATATTAGTAAGATCAACTTTTTCTGATTTATTCTGAATTGCCTGTATACTGCTTTTTGAATCTGTGCAGATTACAAATTTTTTGCTTCACGACGACATACAGGGCTTGCATGATAGCAATCATTTCTGCTGTATGAACACTCGTCCACTTTGGCAATGTTAAACTGGATAATATCTCCTCGTTTACAACTGTAGAGCATCCGGTTCCTTCGCTTGTTTTCGATCCATCAGTATATAAACAATTGATAGCTGTTGTATTCATTTACGAATTTCTTAAAGCCTTCTAGTAACATTATCGTTGGTGTTATCTTTTGGCAGTGAGTCAGTGTTTCAATTACCAGCGACTTACTTTCCTGGCATGGTTTGTTAAATATAGAATCTGTGGAGCACTTGAAAATAATGTCATATACAGGGTGATCTGGTTGTGTGCATATTTGAGCCCCGTAACATAATAGGAGGTAAGTCGTCCTAAGCGATAAAGGTTGAAATCCTGCCTCAAACCTTATTGAGTTGTGTGGACTGGTTCTGAACGCTCCAATTGCTAATCGTATACTCTGGCATTGTATTGCTTCCAGTCGATCCAGCAAAGATTTACGTGCTGAGAAGTATACTATTGCGCCGTAGTCAATTTTTGACAGTATCATCAATCTATACATTCTTAATAAAGTTTTCCACTCACTTCCCCAAGTTATACTGGGTAAGACTTTAACGATGTTTAGCACTCGTTTGCATTTTGCCAGTAAGTCGTTTATGTGATCTTTCCAGGATAGCCTTTCATCCAAAATAAATCCTAATAATTTTATTTTTCTGTTTCGGTCAATGATGGTGTTTTCTAATTTTAGGGGACTTTGAATATTACATGAACGTAGACAACAAAAATGGACGTGACCCGTTTTAGACGTGGAAACCTGAAACCAATTGATTTAGCAACTTCAGATATCTTATTAACTGCTTTTTGGAGTTTTTGGGTTAGATCTCCATTTTTTGGTGTAGCGTAAAATAAGCAGAGGCCATCAACGTACAGTATCGCTTTTACACCTGTTTCAATTGTGAGTAACTTGTTAACGGCTATCAAAAATAGTGTAACACTTACAGCGGAACCCTGTGGGATTCCATTGGATACTGAGCCTATAGACGATTCAACTTCTCTGATTCGTACGTATTTGTCGATTACGCAAAAAATCGTAGACAAAGTGTGCTAGATTCCCTCTTATGCCCCTTTCATGCATAGTTTTTAAAATATTGTATCTCCATGTCCAATCGTAGGCTTTTTCAATATCAAAAAAGACTGCCGACGAATGGTGCCTATGGGACGTTTTCTAAATCCAAATTAATGTGGAGACAACAAACGGTAGTGTTCTAAGAGCCACATTAGTCTGGTGTTAATCATTTTTTCATACAACTTCCCCAGGCAGCAAGTCAATGAAATTGGGCGAGAACTCTCAGGTGTATCGTTACTTTTGTTTATTTTCAGAATTGGTATTATCGTAGCAAGTTTCCATTCGATAGGATATGTTGCGGAGCGCCATATTAAATTATATAACAGAAGCAGTGATTCTAAAGCGTGTTCTGGCATGTTTCTGATCATTTGGCACGTTACACCGTCGTGACCAGGGGATGAAATTTTGCACAATAACAACGCACTTTTAAGTTCTTTCATAGAAAATTCCGAGTTGTATAAGGGAGTTTCTAGCGAAGATTTGCCCTTTTGGAATTCTAGATTATAATTTTTGTCACTGCTAATTTCCTGGAAATATTCCATAAAAGCTTCTGCAATGGCCACTCTGTTTGATATTATTTTTCCCTTGTACTGTAGCTGTGCTGGTATAGAATAAGTGCTACGTCTAGAAATTCTTTTTATTTTCTTCCATAGAGCTTCTGGAGGTGTTTGAGAGGACAGTGAACTTACGTATTCCTGCCAACAACGAGCTTTTTGTTGAAGAATTAGACGACGAACAATTGCTCAGTGCCGCTTAAAGTTTATGCAATTTTCACAACTAGGTCTTCGTTTAAAGCTGTTAAACGCTTCCCTTTTCTCCTTAATACCTCTACAAATTTCGTCATTCCATCACGGAACGGATGTTTTGTAATGTCCTCCCTTGATTATCGGTATGCTGACCTTTGCCGCTTTAAGAATGTTAAAGGTGATTTCTTTTACGTTGTTCTCCACATTTGCAGATAATTCTACTGTCTGCATACAAGACGAAAATTTTTTCCAGTCTGCTTTATAGGCATTCCATTTTGATTTGGTTTTATGGGATGAAACGTTTATATCTGCCTGTATAATAATTGGTATATGATCGGAGAAAACTTCGCCGTCTAGAGTACCCCAATTTAACTGGGTTGCTAAAGATGGAGAGCACATCGAAAGGTCTAAATATGAAAAGCTTTGTGACTTTGCATTTATAAACGTTGGAGATCCATTCTTTAGTAGGTAGTAGTTGTTATTAAACATAAAGTCCTCAATTATGCGTCCATTTCTATCAGTGTTATTTGATCCCCACAGTTGATTGTGGGAGTTGAAGTCACCAACAAGTAAGATGGGTTGGGGTACTTGTTTTATCGCGTTTTGCAAGTCATGATAGGTCCAAGCATTGTCCGGGATGTAAACGTTGCAGATTGACGCAATAAATGGGTGGGTAATACGTACTGCAGTTATTTGTAGAACTGAGTTTACCAAGATTTGGTTTACAGGTATCTCCTGACGTACATATATAGAGACCCCTCCACAAGCTCTTGGAGCCGTTGGACCATATTTATGGAAAGATTTGTAACTTCTTAGGTGAAATTCTTTATTAGCCTGCAATCTTGTTTCTTGGAGACACAGAGCTAATGGTGACTGGTCTATGATAATTTTTTTAATTTCTGGGTAGTGCGCGGCTAATCCATTGCAATTAATTTGTATTATGGTAGCCATTAATAATATTGGAGAGTATTACTAAATATAGACCTCGTTAGTTGCTTATTATACATAAAATATTACAAGTTTCCTAATACTAAAAATAAAATATTACAGGTTAAAGTATCACAGATAAAATATCGCTACTAAAGCAAAATATCACAGGTGAAAATATCGCAGTTAAATATCATGGTTGTCAAGAGGGTACCATTGTGGTAGACCCTCTGCTTTTTCCTTTTGGCCACCCTTTCTTTTTTTTGTCTGACCTTCTCAATATCAGCCTTTGAGATGTCTGATAGATCAGGTAAAATGCTACCTTCTGATTCTGATAATAAAGGCGGTTCTACCAATCTCGTTCTTTTTTCAATTACCGATGCCTCGGATTCTTTCCTACTTGGAGACCCACTTCTCCTTCTCTTCGGAGTTTCAGGGGTAATAAAGTCCATATTATTGTTTAATGGTTGCGTTGTTTCACGGATTTGAGCGAATGATTCTTGCGGGAGCGTTTGTTGTGCAATAGACTTAACTGCCGTGTTTACCTTATGATTGTTTTTATTTCAGGAATTAGTTCTGCTACTATTTCTTTTACACTGACTGATTCAGTAGATTTGGAAGATGCTACAGCAGCGTATGTTGAATTTCTAGTAGAAGCTCTAGCGGTAACTTCTTGTTTCGATTGGAAGTAAGTGATTTTTTTTATCGGTTTTGATTTGTTGGATTGCAACTTCGTTCTTAAAAATAGGACAATTTTTCGAACGTGCTATGTGGGGACCTCCACAGTTTATACACTTAGGTGGGTTCTGACACGATTCACTGCCCTGCACCGGTAATCCATATACACACATTTGGGTTCTTGTACAACTAGAGGATGAATGTCCAAACCTCTGACATTGAAAGCAGGGCATCAGGTTAGGGTAGTAAGGGCGCACTGGTAGATTCTGATATGCCGCATTTACTGAAGCGGGTAAGGTGGCTTTGCTGAATGTAAGTAGTATTGATGCAGTTCTGACAATCTCTCCGTCCTTTTTGGTTGTCAGAAATTTTGCATCTATTACGCCCTGGGATTCCAGGTTTTCCTTTATCTCAGCTTCGCTGGCAAAGAGTAAGTCTTTGCAGGTGACAATACCTTTACTATAATTTAGCGTATTATGAAGAGTAACTTGCACATTAACGTTATTAAACACAGTAGTTTTTAGTAAGGTTTCAGACTGATGTCTGCTTTTCACATCGAATAAAAGACCATCTCATATTTTGGAAACACTGTTAACACTAGTTACTAAACTTTCGACACCCCTTTGTATGGTGAAACGGCTAATTTTACTTAGTGCTCCGTTTTCAAAAGGTTTCATTACCAAATACTTTGCATAGAACTGGTGGCTGTTCTACCTCTGGTTGGGCCAGGGGTAACGACATTATGAGTCTCGATATCCATGGTTATAGCTATTGGTCGTGTGGTACCATACGAGTGAGTGGTGCCACCACCAATCCCACCCGAGTGTTCATCATTTTTTCGGCTTACGGGAATATTAAACCGTTGGTTCCCAACAACGCCCATTTCAGAGGATGGGTCCTCGTTAAGTGGATTTGAAATACTCATACAAAATCCCACTAGTAGGGTAGAACTAAACGTCGATCAAGGCAGTGCTCCCATACCATGACAAGGCCAAATTTCTGTGAAGAGGTGCCATTTTACCCAGAGGCGTTTCAACGTTAGCGACCAGGCTTCCCTCTGGCCACGCTCAGGCTTCCCCTCGCGCACCTAAAACTGCCAAACGACCTTGGGATTGGGGGCTTTTTTATAGAGGTTACCTTCCTCGTAGCCCGCGGTAAAGCCAAGACTACCGACCGCCGGCTGTAAAACGTTCCCTAGCCACGCCCTGCTAGAGTCTCTGAAGTACAGTTCACAGTTGCACAGTTGCGGTATTAGGAGACGACTAGCGCTCAGTCGCCCCCAGCTAGGACATCCCGGGTTAGTCATACCCGTACACGCTTTTGACGGTGCATGTCCTGGGAAGAGTAGAGAGAAAAGGAGGAGGTCTCTCAGCTTTCGCTGGGAGCCTGAAGAGAGCAAGAGATGGAGCGAGGGTGCTCCGACAGAAAAGTGTTAAAGTAAGGGAAGCCATTCAAGACTAGTATAAGAAAAGTGCCCTTCCAGCTAGGGGGACGCACGGTTGCCATACCTGTCCTCGTTAGATACGAGACCCTACGTGGACTGGTCCGCGACACCGTATTCTGTAGAGCTAATAGTGGCGGTTGCCGCCAGGAGCTCATATTTCGGTGTTGGCCTTGCATCACCTACAATAATTTGCAAGGTTATTCCCCTAGCCGCCACCTGGGGACGCGTCTAGTAGGTAGTCCAACCCCTAGGTATTATTATTATTTTTTTTTTTTGGATTTTGCAGGATCATTAGCTGCTTCAACCACAATTCTTATTTACACCAGTTGGAAAATTTTAGATCCTTTGAGATAATCAACTAATCTCTTAATTACTTTCTTGTTGGTGCTGTACACTACTTCTGTGTTTATGTCATACTGCTTTCTAAGCCTGGTATATTTTGTACAGTAAAGGATTACTGTTAGTTTTGTTGGGCGCTCTGTACACACGGGGGCCTTGATCCTAGGAGAAGGTGCTCAGAAGAGAATCTAGTATGGCCTATTCTAATCCGCGTGATGGTCACTGACTCTTTACGACTTAGGCTGCCAGGGAATTTTGTTTGGACTACATGTTTTTTGTGATTTTTTAACCTATTATCTGATTGCAACCATTCGTTTTGCCACAGATCATTTATTATTGCCGTAACGTTAGATTGAACGTCCGTAGTCGTATAAGTATATAGTTCATTTCATTAGTAAGTATTACTTCTTTGGCCCTTTTGTCTGCTATTTCATTACCTTGTATTCCCGAATGTGATGGTACCCAGACTAATATAACCGTTTTATTAATGGTGTTTAGGTGGTGAATGGTTGCCAGAATTTGCATCACTAGTGGATCTAGGGTATACTTGTTTTTTTATTTTTCTAATAGAGGTTCGCGAATCAGAACACACTAGGATATTTTTTTCCGTTCTGTGCTCCGAATACTTTAAAGCTTCCCATACTGCATACAGTTCGGCAGTCAAGATGTCGCACCAATCGTGTAATTTCCACATGTGGCGTTGGTTTGAGGTAACTATGGCACTGCCTACACCTCGTTCACATTTAGATGCATCAGTATAAATAATTTCCTTGCTATCATAGCTACATAGTATTTCATTAATTATTTTCAAGTGCTTCTTTTTTCGATGATGTGTGAGCTAGTTCATAGTTGTGTGTTGCAGACCGTCGGAGCCATGGTGCTACCTCGCAAAATTGCATGTTATATACAGGCGGTATTTCAATTTCTAGCTGTTTAATGAGCTCGTTGTACCTAGAAGGCAATGGACGAGTTATGCTGGGTCTATCTTGGAAGGGTTGGAGGAATTTTTTGTTGCGAAGTATCTCGTTATTAGGGTGGTTTTCTATAGCTAGTAATTTAGTACAGTATTTCATTATGATGTTATGGCGTCTATATTTTAGGGGTACCACACCAGTCTCACTATAGATCGACAGATGCGGGCTGGTTTGGAATGCTACTATAGATAATCTTAAACACGTGGCGTGTATAATATCAAGGGGACGCAATGTGGATTCTCGAGCAGATGAGTAAATTGCGCTGCCATATTCTATTTTTGATAAAATCAAGGATTTATATATGTTAATTAATATGTCTTTGTTCGCGCCCCATTTAGTGTTAGCAAGGCATCTGATAATGTTTGCGTCTTCTTTGCACCTTTTTTCAAGGGCATCTATATGTGCCTTCCATCTCAGTTCTTTATCTATTGTGAGGCCCAGGAATTTTATTTCGGTTACTATGCTAATCGGTTTTCCATACATAGTAATAGTAGGGTACGCGTGTTCGTGTCTTAGACGGCAAAAATAGATACAGCGGGTTTTTGCTCCAGAAAATTTGAATCCTATCAATTTGACGTTACGTGTGTATCTACAGCAGACTGCAGTATCCTGTCGATTATCTTGATATCATTGGATGAATATATCATGGCCAGATCATCGACATACCAATAACTATGAATTTCTGTGTCAATGTTTATAGTTATACTGGTAACAGCAATAGCGAATAAAGTTACACTCAACACTGATCCCTGGGGTATTCCATTCTCTAATGCCAAAAACGTTAGAGTACTCAGTTCCGACCCTTACCTTAAAGTTGCGTTTTTCAAGGAAATTTTTGATAAAATTTAAGATATTTCCTCTTACTCACCACGTACGTAGCTGGCGTAATACGCCGTACCTCCAAGTAACGTCGTAGGCTTTCTGTAAATCAAAGAATACTGCTACTGCATGGTGTCTGTTTGCAAAAGCTGTTTGAACATGATGTTCAATTTGTAACAAGTTGTCAGTGGTAGACCTGAATTTTCTACAACCCATTTGGTTGTTAGGTAGAATCCATTTTTTCTAAAATCTAGATTAGACGCGAGTTGACTATATGCTCGAGTATTTTAGCCATGCAGCGCGCGAGGGAAATTGGACGGAAATTTGTTGGTTTATTTTTATTTTGATTAACTTTGGGAATCGGGACCACAATGGCTTCTCTCCGACTTTCCGGATACACATTCTGCTGCCAAATTTGATTAAATATTCCTAATAATCTTTCTTTCTGTATTGAAGGTAATTGCTCTAGGAATTCGTAAGGAATGTCATCCGAGCCTGGTGCTGATTTGTGTAAGCGGTTCAACGCTTCCTCAAGTTCGTCCATAAGGATAGGGATGTTGTAGTATGCTATCTGTGCCTCTGTACTATCTAATCGTAGTACCTGTTTATACTTTAACTGTTGGAATTCAGCTTCATAGTTAGAGGATTTACTAGTACTTTGGAACGACTCTGCCAATATATTAGCTACCTCTTGTTGGCTGGTATGGGTGTCCTGGTTTACCTTTAATGTTATAGGTAGATTAGTCTCTTTTCTGTTGATAGACTTTATCTTCTTCCATATAGTTGTTGAGGGGGTTGTTGGCTTTACTGTAGATACGTATTCAACCCAAGCGTCTCGTTTACCTTGTAATATTAGTCTTCGCGCTTCAGCTCGTTTTCGTTTAAATATAAGCATATTACTTTTTGAAGGATGTTTTTTAAATGTATTAAAAAACTTTTTCTTTTCCTGGATAGCTTTTTGTATGGTGGCATTCCACCATGGAACGCGGGGTTTGGAGAAATTTCTTTCCGATTTCGGAACACTGCAATGCTGTGTTAATAATCATATTTGAAAAGGGGAGTATTTTTCAAGTTTTTCCGGAACGTTGGCCAATCGGCTTTCTGTAAGTTCCACTTTTTTAAAGTAGTTTTTTGCGGTGGTTGTGAATTACATTCGATAGCGATTGGTATATGATCGGAATGCAGGTGGTCTTTAAGGGTTTTCCAGGTAAACAAATATGCTAGTTGAGGTGAACACATATCAAGATCAATCGCTGATAATTTGTTTGCCCGCAAGTTTATAAATGTTCCTTCCCGAATTTAAGATAACCAAATCGTATTCATTGATAATGGTTTCAACCATACGTCCACGTGTGTCCGTTTCTTCCGAACCCCACAGTGTATTATGTGCATTAAAGTCACCAATAATTATATATGATGTTGGTAATCGTTGTATTATGTTTTGTAGATTTTGTTTTGTCCAATTAAACACTATCACTTGTATTCTAGTTTTGATTTTCAGAGATGTGGTAGGGATATTCTCTTTTATTAGTGTAAGAACACCCCCTTTTGCTCGTAAATAAAGTTCGTCGTCCGTTCTAAAATATCTGTACCCTTTCAATATGAATGTGTCTTCTTCTTTGAGATGTGATTCTTGAAGACAAACACAATAAGGTTTATATTCCGATACAATTAACTGTATTTCAGGATAGTGCGTTTTACACCCATTGCAGTTCTATTGTATGATGGAAGCCATAATTAAAAAAATTGTTTTAAAATAGACTGATAGTAGACGAATAAATAAAAATTTAAAATATATAAAAGCAGATAATGGGGACGAAACAATTAAAATGGTATAGGTTAATAAATATATAAATAATAAATAAATAAGTAAGTAAAAATACAATTGAATAAGCAATGATAACGTGTATACCTGTATAGGGGGTGTTACACGTTTATCTTTCATTTAATCCTTTTATCACAGGGTGCTTTTTTGACGTACTCGGAGGAGTACCTGAGTCATTTTTGCGTGGTTTGCCTTTCGGCCATCCAACCTTTCTTTTCTTTTGTAAAAGGGTTTTTGTCGCTTCTTCTAACTCATCACTATCTATATTCGTAGATGAAGCGACTGAGCTCGGTCGTTTTCTTTTATGGATAGTCTCTATTTCCATACTTTGTGCTGTACTTTCAAAAGTCTCCTGCGTGCTTTCGGTTTCAATTTGGTTTAGTGTGTGATAATTGGATTTATCTGAATGTTCCTGTGGTAGCTTGTCATTTAGTTCCGTGACCAGTAGATTTTATTAAATCAGGTTTTACAGGAGTGCTCGCAACAGCTGCATATGATGTTTCCAAAGGAGTATTTCTTAGCACTTCTCGACGTGCTTCAAAATAGGTAGATTTATTTTTTACTTTTACTCCTTGAATAGCTAGTTCTAACTTATATTTCGGACATTCTTTCGATTGTGACGAGTGGTGTCCATTGCAGTTGGGACAGATAATTGGTTTATCACAGGGTACACCTTGATGTAAAGCCTTACCACATACGCACCTTTGCTCGTTATTGCATCTCATGGAAGAATGACCGAATTTTTGGCATTTATAACAACGCAAAGGTGGTAATACGTAGATTCTTACGGGTAGGCTGTAAAATGCAATTTTTACTTTACTGGGTAGACTGTGCTTGCAGAAAGTTAACTGTAGACTAGCGGTATCAACAATTTTATTATCCCTTTTGGTAGTAATAAGTCGTACCTCTATGACATCTTGTCCTTTCAGGTTTTCATAAATTTCTTCAATAGAACAATTTAAAAGGTCTCAGCAGGTAACAACGCCCTTTACGATATTTAGAGAGGGATGTGGAATAACATTAATCGGAAGATTACAAAATTGTTTTAATTGTAACAGTATTTTTACTTGTTTATTCGATTTTGTGTCAATCAAAAGGCCTGAGTTAAGTTTTCTGATATAATTGACTTCACCTATAAGACTGTATAATGATTTTGATATTGTGAAAGGGTTAATCTTATCAAATGTTTCTGAATCATTTCTCTTGATCAGCAGAAACCGTGGTACATACCCTGACGTCAACCGCTCAATCGAATTACTTCCGGCATTTTGATAACGCTGTCCACCGTCAGCGGCCATATCAGAAGTTGGGTCCTCTATTTTGTCCATTATTTGAGAGTTGGACAACTCCGTATTCTTAATGCTTTTCGACCCCATACAGTTCCCACGAAATTACTCGGGAAAAAATGTCACTTGCAGCAGAGCCGGTATACTGCAAGAGGGCATTTCTTCTGTGGAGGGCGCCTCTTCCACCACAGGCGTTTCAACACTAGAGACCAGGCTACCCCCTGGCCACGCTCATGCTTCCCCTCACGTAATCCCTTCAGCACCTAAAACTGGCAAACAACCTTCGAATTGGTGGATTTTTTATAGAGATTACCTTCCTCGTAGCCCGGGCGGTAAAGGCAAGACCACCGACCGCTAGCTGTACAACGTTCCCTAGCTACGCTCTGCTAGAGTATCTGAAGTACAGTTCGCAGTTGTGGTATTAGAAGACGGCTATCGCTCAGCCACCCCAGCAAGGACATCCCGGGCTAGCCACACCGTATACGCTTTTGACAGCGCATGTCCTGGGAAGAGTAGAGAGAAAAGGAAGAGGTCTCTCGGCTTTCGCTGGGAGCCTTAAGAGAATAAGAGTTGGAGCGAGGGTGCTCCGACAGAAAAGAGTAAAAGTAAGGAAAGTCACTCAAGACTAGTATAACTAAAGTGTACTTCCAGGTAGGGAGACGCAGGTTTGCCATCCCTGTCCTCTTTAAATACGAGACCCCACGTAGACTGTTCCGCGACACCTTATTCTCTAGAGCTAACAGTGACGATTTGCCGCCACGAGCTCATATTTCAGTGTTGGCCTTGCATCACTTACGATCATTTGCAAGGTCATTCCCCCATCCGCCACCTGGGGACGCGCCTAGTAGGTGGTACAACCCCTGGATATATTATTATTATTATTTTTTGGCTCGACTTCTTAGGTCATTTGCCTTAGTTATCCTTCATCAATTTTTATCTTGTGTTGTTTATCCCATAGTTTTGTGATGAGTTCTGTTTCATGTAGAAACTTTATTAATTTCTGTACGTTTTTTGTGTTGTATGAGAGAATTTCTTCTAGTGTGCATTTTACTCCCAAGTTTTTCCGTTTATTGAAGTATTTGGTACAATTTCTTAATATATGGTGTACGGTTATCGTAACTTTACATGTGTCGAACACATTTCTTCTACATTTACCTAATAGGCTTAGGTGGGTTAGATTTGTATGTCCAATGCGAGCTCTTATTAAAGCTACTTCCTCATGTCTGCTTAATATATTTTCATCTTTCCATGGTTTCACAGAGTTCTTTATTTTTCGTAATTGTGTTGTCTCTTCTTTCGATTCATTTTCCCATATTCCATATGATATTGTTTTGATGGTATGTTTAGTTTTCTTTAGTACGTTGGCTACATGTGTTTTGTCTGTCGTTTCTTCTGTAAACTGTTCTTCTAATTGATTTTTCCTAATAATTTCCACAGCTCGAATTAGAGCTGGTCTAGTTATAGTAGGTTTTTCTTGATATTCTTCGTAGGTGTCGTTGTTTATTATAAAATTGTTTATATGGTTAGGAAGGAGTAGAATTTTGAGAAAGTAGTTTAGAAGTAGTTGTTGACGTCGAATGTGTAATGGAGGTATTCCTGCGTCCACTAGGATAGCGGAGTGTGGACTAGTGCGGAAAGCGCCAGTAGCAATTCTAACACCGTATGCATGTATGCTATTTAAAGCTTTTAGCGTTGATGGACGGGCACTAGAATACACGATGCATGCATAGTCCAATACTGGTTGAATGAATGCTTTGTAGAACATTGTTAGTGTTTTTCTTGTAGTTCCCCAATTAATGTTAGAAAGACAGCGAATTAGATTTAATCTCTTTTTACAAGATAATAGTACATTTTTAACTTGTTCTTTGAAGTATAACTTTTCATCGAGAGTTATTCCCAATAGTTTTAGGTTCTTGACAAAAGCAATCTATCTGTTTTTAATTTTTAGCGTTGGATGGCTATGGATTGCCCTTAATCAGCAAAAATGTATAGCCTTAGTTTTTTCTTTAGAAAATTTAAAACTTTTCTTTTCTGCTATGTCAACTACGACGTTTATGGCGTTTTGAAATTGCTCTTCTATACTCTTTATGCAGTTGCTTTGATGCAGTATTATTAGATCATCCGCATACATGCATTTTTGTATCGGTTCTGGTATAGAGTTTATTATATGGTTGATACCTATAAGAAATGTAAAGTGTTACACTTAACACCGAGCCTTGTGGAATTCCGCTTTCAAGTGGGTGTGTACTAGATTCTTCATTTCCTAGCCTAACTGCAAACGTTCTGTTTTAGAAATTCGGGTGGGTTTCCTCGAATGTTCCAATCTTGCAATTGTTTTATAACGTTGCTTCTCCACATGGTGTCATATGCCTTTTCTAAGTCAAATGACGGCTGCAGTATGTTTTTGTTTGCGAAAGCACTTCAATGGCCGCATTTTCTATGTAGACCTGTTCGTATACAGTCGAATAAAATTTCCTAAAGCCAGTTTGGTACGTTGAGATTAATTGATTACTCTCTAGATGTTTCATAAGTCTATTGTTTATAATTGTCTCTAGTATTTTGCTAACATGGCTTGTTAGCGAAATTGGGTTTGTTGTATTTTTGTTGGGTTTTGATACTGGCATAACAGTAGAGTGACACCAGTTTGAGGGATATATGCCCTCTTTGTACATTTTATTGTACAATTGAAGAAGTTTTTCTTTCTGGACCAGAGGGAGGTTTTTTATCATCGAATATGTTATATTATCCGGCCCAGTAGACTTGTCTTTTTTGTGTTTCAATGCTACGTCAAGTTTTTCTATAGAAAAGGGTTTGTTGTATTCCAGTTCTTCGTCTGTATGGAAATTTACATCTATTTCGTTTCGATTTTTTTCTTTTTTTGGAGTATCTGTGTATGAATTAATACTACTTATGCTTTCAAAGTTAGACGCAAATAGCTCTGCTCTACCTTTTATATCTGTGATTCTCTTATCACTTACTATGAGGAGCACGGGGATTGTGAACGTCCATTTACCTTGTAGGCATTTAGCTTTCTTCCATACATCTGACAGGTCTGTATTTATATTTATAGATGCACCGCATGTACACCACGTGGTTCTTTTACTATCTAATGTTGCTTTCCTCGCAACTGCACACGCATTTTGAATAGGATTAGGTTATGGAGTGTTGAAAATGTTTTAAATTTGTTAAATGCTGTTCTTTTGGCTTTCACTTCTGGTGTCCACCATGGCAGTGGCCTTTTTCTTATTATGCCAGATGTGCTTGGGATACATTTTTCAGCGGCATTAATTATGTCGTTTGACAATTCATAGACATTTTGATCAATGTCGTTTGATGTGAATTGTCTTTTCCAGAGCTTCTTTGTACAGCGCCCAGTTAGACCGCTTGGTCAGCCATTTCTTCGGTATTGCAATGTTTGTTTTCTGAACATCAGTAAATATCAATATGGGACAGCGGTCACTATTATAATATTCGCTTAGACCGTTCCAGGTGAAGTTTAAAGCTACCGTTGGATGAGCTATCGTTAGGTCTATGGCCATAAAGTTGTTCGTTTTGTTGTTCATATGGGTGTGCTCGCCATTATTTAAAATAACCATATTGTTAACTTCTAATAGTTCTTCAATTAGTTTCCCTCTTCTATCCCTATAATTGGATCCCCAAAGAGTTGAGTGAACGTTGAAGT
Source organism: Vesta saturnalis (assembly GCA_036346205.1). Taxonomy (NCBI): domain Eukaryota; kingdom Metazoa; phylum Arthropoda; class Insecta; order Coleoptera; family Lampyridae; genus Vesta; species Vesta saturnalis. The sequence goes on along the minus strand of JARFJB010002077.1, from coordinate 92,067 downwards.
TTCCTAGTATCAAGTAAGGGGGAGGAAGTTGAGCAATTATATTTATAAGTGTGTCAGTATTCCAATTAAATTTAGGGAAGTAAACATTGCAGATTGTGATTTTTACTGGGTATTGAATCTAAACTGCAATAATCTGATGTTCAGTATTTACCAAAAGCTTTTTTACTGGCGTGTTGCTTGTAACATAGGTTGCAACGCCCCCACTAGCTCGTAGGTTACCATTGTAATTTTTGTTGAAGCATGTATATCCTCTAAGTATAAACTTGTCATTATCTTTCAAATGGATTTCTTGAAGAGCTATAACCATTGGTTCATACTTAGTTATAAGCATCTTTAAATCGCAATAATGACTTCGTAGTCCGTTGCAGTTCCACTGGACGCAGTTTTCGAACTTTTTTAAGTTATCCATAAAAGTGGAATAAAATGGTAGATTTATAACACGTTAAAAACAAAGAAATAAATAGTGTATAATATAAACGCATAAGCAACAGACATTAACAATAATAAAATATCAGACTAAACCGTTTAAAATATATAGATATCACAGAATTTATCACACTAAAGCGTGCGTATATATATATATATATATATATATATATATATATATATATATATATATATATATATAGTACATATCACAGCGAAACTCTCTGACCGATCTTTTCGGGGTTCACCCTTCGGCCAACCCTTCTTCTTTTGCCTACGTGTGGCAGGGTTAATGAAATCACAGGTGGAATTGAGATCTTCACTACTAACAGTAGGGGATGAACGAACTGGACTAGGTTTTACTTCTACCTCCGTCAAAAAAGGTTTTGTGGCGGTAGTGTTTAAGATGTTTGTTGAACTTGTAGGAAGAGGTTCAACTTTTTTGGGTGCCAACGCATTTCTGATTTAATGTAGCAGTATTGGTGCTAGTTCGTTGGCCAATTCTTTTATAGGAAATTTTTGTGGTGTTTTAACTACAGAAGAGTATGAAGGTCCTCTGAGATTTATGTCAGTTACCTTTTACGCGCTTCAAAATACGAAATTTTTCTTTACTTTTAGCTAGACCTTGTATTTATCACATTCTTTAGACCTTGATGAATGGTTACCATGACAATTCACACACTTAATTGGTGAATTACATGGAATACCAGGTTGTGGTGGTTTCCCACATACACAAACCTCCACGTTTGTACATTTCATAGATACGTGTCCGAATTTCTGACATTTAAAGCATCGAATCGGTGGAGGTACATATAGTCTAATCGGCAAGCAATAAAATGGTATTTTTACATTTTTCGGAAGACTTGGTTTTGAGAATGTTAATATTATATTAGGAGTGTTTATAGTCTCATTGTTTCTGCGCGATGTTATGCGTTACAACATTTTGAACTTTCATGTGTTTTAGTATTTCCTCTATAGAGTAGTTCAGTAAATTTTTGCAGGTAACAACACCTTTTACAAAATTTATAGTAGGATGGGGAATCACCCTAACAGGAGTATCTGCAAATTTCTCCATGCTCAGAAGCTTCTGTGCTTGTTTATTTGTTCGAGTATCGACTAATAATCCCGATGCCATCTTTTTAATTGAATTAACTTCTCTAATATTTCCATACAAAACCTTGGCGATTAAGAACGGATTAAATTTCTCAAAATTAAGACCATCAAGTCTGGTAATGAGCAAATATCGGGGGACAGAACCCGTCGTCGTTTGCTCCATTTTTGTAGAGGAGGCGGGAGTTTTAGACCGTTGACTCCCAATTTTAGAGGATGGGTCCTCACTGATTGGGATTGAAATAAAACTCATAGACATCCCACGAGCAGGGAAGAAAACTGGATCGACCATGGCAGTGCTCCCATACCATGGCAAGGCTGGAAACTATGGAGACACGCCCGTTTCCCCACAGGCGTTTCAACGCTAGCTTCCCCCTGGCCACGCTTAGGCTTCCCCTCGCGCAATCCCTTCGACACCTAAAACTGCCAAATGACCTTGGGATTGGGGGATTTTTTATAGAAGTTACCTTCCTCGTGGCACGAGCGGTAAAGCCAAGACCACCGACTGCTAGCTGTACAAAGTTCCCTAGCCATGCCCTGCTAGAGTCTCTGAAGTACAGTTCGCAGTTGCGGTATTAGGAGACGGCTAGCGCTCAGCCGCCCCCAGCAAGGACATCCCGGGCTAGCCACACCCGTATACGCTTTTGGCGGCGCGTGTCCTGGGAAGAGTAGAGAGAAAAGGAAGGGGTCTCTCAGCTTTCGCTGGGAGCCTGAAGAGAGCAAGAGATGGAGCGAAGGTGCTCCGACAGAAAAGTGTTAAAGTAAGGGAAGCCACTCAAGACTAGTTTAAGAAAAGTGTACTTCCAGCTAAAGGGATGCAGGGTTGCCATCCCTGTTCTCGTTAGATACGAGGCCCCACGTGGACTGGTCCGCGACACCGTATTCTGTAGAGCTAACAGTGGCGGTTGCCGCCACGAGCTCACCTACAATCATTTGAAGGGTCATTCCCCTATCCGCCACCTGGGGACGCGCCTAGTAGGTAGTCCAACCCCTAGGTATTATTATTATTATTTATTTCTTTTTGAATGGCTTCGACTACCAGGATACTTGCGCCATACAAGCTATGCATCTCATACTGACACAAAATTTCCCTATTTCCCATTATACCGCTGTGTACATGTTAATTGTTTTTAGGAACTGTAACACGTTCCTCAAATTTGCTATATCGTTTAGGTTGTATCTCATATTTGATGTTATACCATATTGTTTACGTTGGTTTGCAAAACGTGCGCACTCGCATATTACATTTTCTACAGACAGATTGACGTTACATATATTGCAGTGCGGTCTAGGATCTCCCTTCAATAGATATTCATGCGTCAATTTAGTGTGGCCTATCCTGAGTCTATGTATTTTTATCTGCTCCTCTCTGTGGAAGACGTTGAAATGACTTCTTCCTGTTACATATTCTTTAATATTTGTAAGGTAGGTATTTTCTGTCAACCATTTTTCCTGCCATGTCTCAATGTTCCTTTCTTTCAAATGGTATTGTATGTCAGACGACTTGACTCGCAACTCGGTAATGTGCAGAATCGTGACTGCTTGTTGTGCTGCACTATCTGCACTTTTATTTTCAGGGATACCCGTATGCCCGGGGACCCATACAAATACAGGTCTCATTTCATGAGTATTGGGATTGACTAAACATGCCTGACACAATTTGGCCAGAGAATCGGTAGTATTCATGTCCATTATAACATTTATAGCGTTAAACGAATCGCTTATGATTAAATAGTTATTTTTGTAGGAGCCATGGGGATGTTCCATATTGCATACTGTTCGGCTGTGCATGCTGAGGATTGCTTGTTCAGGTTCCACAAGTGTTCGTCTTCATCTATTACAATAGCCGATCCGGCTCCCAGTTCACTTTTTGAGCCATCTGTGAAAATGAGAATTCTGTTGGGATAGCTTTCAAGATTATTTTCGAACGAATGTAAGTATTCATCATTTGTTGTTATCGTTCTGTTTAATTTTTTTATGTCTAACCTTACTTTGTTACGTACTAACTTCAACGTTGTACCGAAAACTTATCATACCAGAGGAGATACCTTTATAGGACCGCCGGTAGCTCGGTCACGGTAGAGGTGGAGGGGTTCTGTAAGCTTAAAGAGAAGAGATGGCGAGATTAATAGATCATTTGCCACTTTTCTAGCCAAGCAACGAATATGTGAAAGGATCTGAGCACTAGGAAAAGTAGTAAAAGTAAAGCAGAAAGTCCCCAAAAAAAAGCGGTATATTAATTACAAATAATGGCAGTATATAGTTTGCATTTGTATGTACACACATATAATTTAATTTATATTCCCCAAAAAGTAAAAGGGAGATAATTCCCTAAATAAATAATTAATTCAATAGTGTTACTCAAATCATTAATCACAGAGATAATACATAGAATATTTGTGCTCTTAAACACACAATATAGCAAGCCACCCAAAGAATCTAATACTAGAATTTAGAAAATGAAATTAAGTGAAATTTACATCCAAAAATGGCAAAATAATATTCAGAATTTCAAAGCTAAGTTATGCTAAAACATAGGTTTATAGTCTTTAATAAAATACAGTAAACAGGTAATTTAAGCATTCCCCAAGTTGTAAAGGCACATTGAATAAAAGATTATAGTAATAAGACAATTGCTATGAATAACTCGCAGTAAACAAATATAACAGAAATAATCAGGTGGTTTATAAAATCTTTAGCTAGAATCTGTTGAGCTGAATGCATCCAGTTATACAGTTTCTTAAAAAGTAGTGTTTAAATACATAGATTATCAACAAGTATGGTAATTTTTATACTCAAAAATTTACCCAAAGCAATTTCATGTAAAAGCGCAAAAATTTGTGCAATAACACTTAAAAATTATTAATTTTATTCAAATTAATAATAATTTTTAATTACATATTTACCTTTGAACTTATTCGTTCATAACAAAAACTTATAATAATAACACTTCATCAGTAGGCTTGATCTCAATAAGGCGACTGGCCCAGACGGTATCCCAGCTATTGTCTTAAAGAAATGTTCCCCCGAACTAGTACCAGTCCTATCTAAGCTCTATACGATCTCTATATCTTCTGGGAATTCCTTCATCATGGAAGTTAGCAAATGTTTAACATATTCCCAAAAAGATGATAAGACCGATCCCTCAAATTACAGACCAATTGCCATCACGTCCATTTTGTCTAAAATCATGGAAAAAGCCATCAATCAGCAACTGCTCACGTTCCTTGAAACTAACAAACTCCTTAGTGACCACCAATATGGGTTTAGGCAAAGTCATTCAACAGGCGATCTTCTTTCATATGTGACCTAAGTTTGGAACAATACAGTAGAGCAGTCCGGTGAAACAGTTGTAGCCGCTTTAGATATCTCAAAGGCATTTGACCAAGTTTGGCATAAGTGTTTACTTGCCAAACTCACCTAGTTTGGGTTAAATGATACGCTGATCAACTGGGTTTCTAGTTTCCTTGATAAAAGACGAATACGTGTCGTAGTTGATGGCTTTTTTCAAAAGAAGTTAGCATTAACGCGGGCGTACCACAGGGATCCGTTATAGCGCCTACACTTTTTCTGCTGTACATAAACGACCTAATTTCTTCAACAACTAACTCCATCCATTGCTTTGCTGACGATAGCACTCTTCACTCTAGTTCATCTCAGTCTACTCATAGTGATAATCCACCTTCTATGTCAAATCAAGAAATTACAGCTGAAATGACAAATTCAATCAACAAAGACATTCAACGTATTCTCAAATGGGAAGCAATAATCTAGTTAAATTTAATGCTAACAAAACTCAGTGTTGCCTTATGTCCGCCAAAAAAGATCGATCATTTCCTGTTGTAAGTATGAATGGCTCAGTTCTTAAGTTTTCAGGCTCTATTACTCTGTTGGGTATGACTGTATCTTCAAATCTCTCATGGGTTGACCATCTTCTGTCAGCTACCAAAACAGCTGCTCGTAAAATAGGCTTTTTGTACAGATCTAAGCAGTACTTTACCTCTCGACAACTCCTTCTGCTGTATAAGGCCCAAATTCGGCCTCATCTGGAATATAATTCTCACCTTTGGGTTAGTGCTCCTCAATACGCTCTCGATATCGTTGATCGTATTCAAAAGAGAGCGATTAGGCTTATAAATGACCCGTCCTTAACTTCTCACATACAGTCCCTTGAGCATAGAAGGATGGTTTCAGTTCTTTCTTTGTATTATCGTTATTACAACGGCTATTGTGCTGGTGAATTACATTCTTTGATACCATCTCCGGCTATCTTTGCGAGAAACACTCGGTTCGCTCATTCACATCATCAGTATGCAGTACAAATCTCCACTGGTCGTACCAAACGGGCGCAATCCACATTTTTCTGCACGGCTTCTAAACTCTGGAATGATCTCCCTAGTTCCTGTTTTCCTCTCACTTATGATATGAGAAAATTTAAGGTAGGTGTTCATAGGCATCTATTGGCAATTCATTATCCCTCTATCCATCCTCCTAAGTGTCCCTGAGTGCTTTAGCACGATAGGCCTTATTTAGCCTGTTCAGGTCCACAATCATAAAAAAAAACTTAAAGTTTTATCACAAACATGTACATAGGTCTAGACAACTTATAGGATTGATCACAGATTAATCAAATCATTAATGTATCCAAAAGACCCCAAATATGAGTGATTTATAACTTATCTTTCATATCCACCTTTTCCACCCTTGGAAGTCAAATCTCATGCTAATTATGTAATAAGTAACACACTTTATCATCCAAATGCCAGTATGTACAACTATGTACGAATTATATACAAATGTACTACAGCGTACCTACATCCATATTTACTTAGCATACAAGTATATTTAGATGGTATACGAAAAGTATATTATATGGCATACAAAAAGTACCTCTAAAGTTAAATACATACAGCCAAATGAAAGTATGCATATTAATCTTACCTTCAATGAGGTAGAGAATCAGAAAAGTATTAATTGTAACGTTCAGAAATGGATTCAGTCAAGTACGAGTATGAGTTCCCCAAAAATATAAATAAAGCTAGCAACGGTTAAAGTAGATTGTTACATTCTTACCAGCGAATCTAAAGTGTAAAAACAATTTCGTGGTTACAGAAAAATTTGTCAGGTTAGGTCTAACCCTTTAGCTAATTGCTTTAATGATTTTCTTAATGGATTTAGTTCTTCAATCGAACCACATAGATTGTCTGCTTTTAGTATTTCCTATATATATATATATATATATATATATATATATATATATATATTGAGATGTTTAGAAAGAGGTAATAGAAGTATCAGACAGCTTACATGACATTTGGGTCATAAAAGGGTAATTTCTGGCTCGATACAAGTGCGAGACACAATTTTACATAAATCTGGTTCACGATGTGTTTAAAATAAATTTATTTGGTATAAATTGATCTGAATATTATTTGCTTAGTTTGGTTTCATCATAAAAGCAATTTGCTGCTAACAAAATTGTCAAGGATGTTAAATATAATCATTTTCGTAGAGTCATTTTAGTATTGCATTTATTGCAATAAAACTCAATTTTTCAAAGGTAATTTGGCAAGTAGACATTTTACAGGTGTTTAAACATGGACTGTGTAGTTAGGATTAGGTTAGGGATAGTGTATGTTTAGTTTTTAAAGGCAGGAAATACAAAAATTTAGTAAAAGGGTTATAATATGGACAGTATAGACAATTTTCGCACACATTTTTGTTAGCGAATTAGTGACAAAATATTAATACATGATTCACAAGAAGAAAAACATTTAGAACATTATGGCATACAAACATTTATAGTGCCGTACATTTTATAGTGTAAAAATTCTAAAAGAGTGTTAGACGATGAGACTTTTTCAATGCAAGACTGAATAACATTATGCATTGCAAATAAGTAGTGAGAACAATAAAGACAAGTAGTACAAACCTTAAACATAACATTTTAAGTGTTAAAAACATTTTTTAATATGAATTAATTTCATATTTAAATTTAAGTATGGTTACGTTGTAAATTTTAGTTTTTTTTCATAATTTTATACTTTTTCCACATTATTAGATTTAGTTTTTGCTCTTAAAGCAAATAATAGATGTTCCTTCTCAATATGAATAAGTTTTTATAAGGATACAGCGTTTTTATCCGCAAAATTATGCTAAATCTGAGGTGAATTCTAGACAAATTTACAAAAGCTTAAAATTTTCATTAAATTAAATGTTTCGAACATAAAAGATATGTTTTCTTATGTAAATTGTCCTCAGAATTCCATTTTTGCAAGTAATTTTAGTGTAGCTTGTAAGTGTATATAGTTAAAAGCTTATTTTGATTAGATTAAGTTATTTCGTTTATTAGTGTTAGGAATTATTGCTTGTTAGGTGTCCTTTTATTCAAAATTTCACGTAGTTTTCATTTCCGTTTCTAAATTTCATTTCCGACCATGTATAAGAAAGTTACGGCCAAAATTCCATTTATGTACAATTCATAATTTTGATCCTCCAATCACATTCATTGTTAATTTTGCAATATGGCTGTAAAAAAATTGAAATTTCTGTAGCAACCAGAAACCTATAAAAGCAAGCGCTCAGGAAATCACTCTCTCTAGAATTTGTTCAAAAGTGAAAAGTTAAAACAGTGTTGTTAAATTTGTGTTTACATAACCTAATTTATTATCGTCGAGAAAGTTTACGTTACGAATAATTTCGAGAGCACTTGTTTTTATATTGTCGGTTAAAATTAAATAGTTCGGTCACCGATACCTGTCGTCTTTAATAAAATAATTCTGTACGATTAATTGATGTCACGATTTTGTGTAGATTTGTTTTCGTGTTTTCCAATTTAAAATAATTCTTATATACCAAATTAAATTCCATTTTTATTTGGTCAAAGTTTGTTTTATTTCTCCGGACAATTCCTCTTAAATAAATATTATTTTCGGTAACTAAAATAAAAGTGTGTTAACAAAATCTTGGATACTTAAAATTACATTTTAAACGATATCACTCATAAAGATTTAAAACCATTTTAAATAAAAAGTTACTGTAGTAAATAAGTGTTTGGAGTTTGCCGTTTTTGGAAAGAAAACATCTTGAAGCTTGGAAGTTAGTGTCTTCGAGAACCGAGATAGCCGTTGGATATTAGTAACAACTGTAGCCGAGGGAACATTGCCTGCATCCAGCTGAAGTTTTGAAGACATCATTCTATCGACAGGAAGGACTGTATATGTGAGTCTTAAAATTTTATAACCCTGTTTATTGGTATTTCCCTGCAATTTATATTTGTTATATGTTATTAATTAAGAATTTCAATTATTTACTTGTGTAAACACCTGTGAAGCTAATAATTTCCTTTTCTTTTTCTAAATTTTCATTTTGATGCAAACATTTAAGTTTCTTAATTATTTGACATTTTTTGACAGCTTTACTTATTTTTCACTTAAGTTCATTAACGCATGCGTTAGAAAGCAAATTCTATTCAGAGCAAATTTTATACGTTAAATTCAATTACATATAGGATATTTCTTATACTTTAAAAAATTTTATCTTCAACTAAATCCCTGAACTCTTTCCCCGTATGAGATTCTGAGCTAGTCTGGTGCAATATAGTAAATATAACATTAAGAGTTAAATAATTACTTCAATCATTATTACATACAACATTTAAATTTTACCTCAAATTAAAAAATATTAAATATAACTAAATCCTTAGAACCCTATCCCCTTATTCGATTTTTCGCCAAATTATCCCCACATTTTAATAATAAATATTTAATAAAATATAAACTATTTCATCTCAATATATATATATATATATATATATATATATATATATATATATATATATATATATATATATATATCCGATATAAATCGTTTGTACCCACTAATTATAGCGATTCGGCACAAAATTTAGAAAAATGTTATAAAACCGATAACCATCGATGGGCTAAATAAAGTCCAGCAATTTACATTTTTCTTTAGGAAACAACAAAATGGCTTTTATTTCGTCAACGAACAGACAGGAAGTGAAATTAAAAGTCAAAAATCCGGATGTCAAACCGATATCAACCAGTGACTCCCAACAAATGGAGTTGAAATGTAACTTATAAGTGACCATCAAAAAGTTTACCCAACCACTAGAGAAATGTTTTTAATTGTGAAGCGTAATATATTCAAGAAACTACAGAGATAACCTTAGAGAAATGTTATTATTTTTAGAAAAATAGAAAGTTCGAAGAAATACGAGTAATCCATTAATTTTTATAGACCGCAAAAATTTACTTAATCGTACAGCAAAAGTAACGAATGTAACAACTTCAATCTCAGGTATCATCCAAGGAGCATGTTCCGGCTGACTTTGATAAAATGGCGTAGTTATTGATTCGTCCAGTTCCTCTAGTAACACCTGGAATCTTATACCAAGCGGGCTTGTTATAGTTGCCCTTGCAGAAGAATCATTTTCCACGGGAAAGAGAAATTGATTATTCGGGTGTGTGGATTGGGATTTGATCTTTACCATATAATTTACCGTTAGGTATTTTCTTCTAATATCTATTGGAGGAAGGCCTGATTCACAATATAGGCTACAAACAAGACTAGTGGGGAAAGCTCTCAGATAATACCTTATTTCCATGTTATGCAGCCTATCTAGTGTTAATAGCCGCGACTTGCGTGCTGACGAGTAGATAATCGACACCAAGGCCTGATAAATATTCAAATCACTTGAGCTTCTGCACCCAATTTCATATGTGATAGCACTTTTATGATATTTAGTGTTTTTATACATTTTAATTTCAAGTGTTCAATATGCTCTATCCATGAAAGTTTACTGTCAAGTGTAAGCCCTAAGAATTTGGTTGATTGCATGCAAGCAATTTCCTTGTCTCGGATATAAAGTAATGGGTCGTAGTGAGGTCTACGGTGTCTGCAAAAGTGCACGCATTTGGTTTTTTCTTCCGAGAACTGGTAACCAATTCTACTACCATTTTGCATGATGTTATTAATTGTACTTTGCAATTTTGCAGTTACCTGTTCTACAGTCGTACCAGAGCAATATATGTCCAAGTCATCCACGTATAGAGCCCGAAATACTCCCGGCTCTACTGCGTGTGCGATTTCGTTCATTGCAACAATGAAAAGGGTACAATTGAGCGTTGAACCCTGGGGAAGGCCGTTTTTCAAATTTTTAACAGTAGACAAGGAGTTTTCTACTTGTACCTGGAAGTATCGATCTGCCATAAATAATCCAACAAATTTAGGTAGATTGCCCCTTGCACCGTAATTATGTAACTTGTCTAGTATACCGTATAGCCAGGTCATTTCATACGCCCCTTTTATATCAAAAAATACTGCTATCAAATGCTGTCTTCTCCTGCAGGCATCCTGTATGGAATTCTCTAATTTCACTAAATGATCTATTGTAGACCGTTTTGATACGGCACATGTAAGAGTTATTGGTCTATAGCTTGTGGCGTATAATGGATCTTTTCCTGACTTGTGCATGGGTATTATTGTTGCCATCTTCCATTGTTTTGGATAATTGCCCTGGCGCCATAGATCGTTAAATATTTCTAGTATAGCTATTTTGAATGAAATCCTTAAGTGACTTAGCATTTCATTAGATATATCATCAGGTCCAGGAGCAGTTTTCTTCAGCTCTTGTACAACCATGTTTAGTTCGGCCATTTGAAATGGAACATTATAGTCTAATTCGTCATCAGTATAAAAATTAAGGAGCTTTTCATGTTGTTTTTATACAGCACGAATTCTAGATCATAGTTGTTACTACTGCTCGTACTGGCAAAATGTGATGCAAGGGTATCAGCAATTTCTTTTTCGCTCTTACGAATAACGCCGTTTTCTGCTTTCAAATATGCGATTTGCTGGAATTCTGCATTTCCCGAGATCGCTTTAATTTTACTCCATACTTGTCTTGTGTCTTGTACAGATGTTATAATGGAAACGTATTTATTCCAAGTATTTCTTTTATTTTCTAGGACAATGCGTCTACTCACAGCTCTAGCTTATTTGAATTAAAATATGGTTCTCAACCGAAGGATCCCTTTGGTATGATCTGAATGCAAGCTTTTTATTTTTAAGTGCACGTTTAACCTCAGGATTTCACCAAGGTAATGGTTGTTTGATCCGTTTATCCCCCTGTTTTAGGGATACTAGCAAGGGCTGCATATTTTATACTTTTAGATATATTATCAACATTTATAGATTCAGGAATAACGAGCTGATTAGAAAATAAATTCCAGTCGACCTTTGCTGTAATCCATCTCCTATGTGTTGTTGTTTTTGGTTCCGCTATGTCCGTTTTTATTAAAATAGGAAAATGGTCATTACCATGCAAATCATCCATTACATCCCACGTAAGGTGAGGAACTAGACTTGTGGAGACTAAGGTAAGATCAATAGCAGAGAACTTATTTGACCTAGCAACATGGTATGTAGGTGAACCAGTATCTAATAGTACCACATGGTCTCTGCCCAGCCAACCCTCTAGTGATCTACCTTTGCTACATGTCTTGCCTGAGCCCCAAATCGGGTTATGTGCGTTAAAATCCCCTGCAATAACAAAAGGTCTCGGTAATTGCTTTAAAAGTTGAGTAACTCATCTATTGTCCATTTATTGTCAGGAAAATAAATATTACATATTGTTGCTTGTAGTGGAACAAGTAACTTCACAGAAACAGAAAGCTCTTGCAACAGCATTTTGATTCCGGAATATCTGCTTACAATGCCCCTACAATTCCATTGGATGATTTTGTTTGTATCCATTGTGAAATTGGATAGAAAGCACGATCACAAATTATTAAATAAATAACGCATAAATAAATAAATAACAAATATCTGTATATGGGACAAGAAACAAACAAATCAATAACAATTAACTGTGTATATAAGGACAGATATAAATATACATATAAATGTTATCACAGATAGTATATCGCAAGATAAATTGACTAGATAGTATCACAGGTTAAAATGATTAGATATTTATCCTCGACACCTCTGTCGCTACTTGCGCCCCTGGGTTTACCCTTGGGCCAACCCTTCTTTTTCTATTGGCCTTTTGCCTCTGCCAGGAGTTTTTCGTCTACGGACGCAATACTAGCATCCGTAGATCCGGTGCGCTGTGTTTTTCTTTTTGCACCTCTGGATTCATCTTCCATCTCCATCTGACCTATTTTCAGTTGGTCTTTACTTTGAATTGTTGGCTTCTCAAAAGAAGCTACTCTTTCGTTTCTCATAACAAACACCGATTTAAGTGTGTCTACCAACGTAGGTATCAGTTCTTGAGGTAATTCACTAACTTTTATTTTCTCTTTTACAGCTAGAACTGCTTGGCTGTACGACGCATTACCAGCTATTGTTGGTTTAACCACAATTTTCTTCGCCTCGAAGTATAATCAATTTTCCTTCGCTTTTACTTCCTGAATTGCCACTTCCTGCTTATATAAAGCATTGTGATTTCCGTTACAATTAACACATGTAATCGGATGTTCACATGGCCTACCTTCATGTGTGCTTTTACCACATACGCAGATTGGAGTGTTACTACATTTAGCAGCAGTGTGCCCGAACCTTTGACATCTGAAATACCGCATGGTTGCTGGTACATAAAGACGAACTGCCAGACGATCGAACCCTGCTTTGACCTTTTCAGGAAGTTTCACCTTATTAAACGTCAATATATGTGGAGGTGTATCAATCAACTCTCCATTGACCCTGGTTTTAATGCGTTTTACATCTATCACACGTTCTGATACCATTTCTCTTTTTATTTCATCAAGTGAACAATTTAGTAGATCTCTACAGACAACAACTCCACGTGATTGATTTAAAGTATTATGTGCTGTTACTGTCACGTTTATATCACCCAGGCGCTTTGTTTTTTGTAACAATTGTGATTGTTTACCCGACGTTGTTTCCAGTAGTAATCTCTCTCGTATTTTTCGTATCTGTTTCAAGTCCCCAACTATACCATACAATCTTTTGAATTACAAATGGAGAGACTTTACTAAAGTCTGACCCATCATCACGCTTGACGATCAGGAACCGAGGCACGGGCCCCTTCTCCCGATTCAGGTCATTAGTGGAAACAGGTGTTCCACTATCACCATCCTCATTTAAGGATAAGGGCGCTCCAGAAATAGTTTAGTGGTATCCCCATAGTTCCCACGAGTAATGGTGAAATAAAAGTCAACTACGGCAGAGCACCATACCGCAGCAAGGCTGCGTACTCTCAGGGGTCGCCTGTTACCCAAGAGTCACAGTTAAAGACCACGTGACGTGTGCCATTCATCCCTCAACACGGTACGCATTACATCTTGGATTACGCCTTTATCAAGGAGTGAGGTCTCCAAACATAGGACAAAAAACAGGTCAAGAACCATCACAGTATAGACGAAGACAAACGACCTGGGACACCACCGCTTGCAACAGTGGCTACTGAGCCCCCACCATGACAAGGTGTATCCCTTGAGGGTATTATTATTATTATTATTATTATTATTATTATTATTATTATTATTATTATTATTATTATTATTATTATTATTATTATTATTATTACTATTATTATTATTATTTTTTTTGTTTCGTTTTTTGTTTAATTAGCGTCGGCTGCTAAGGTCATTAGCCATATCTCTACTCTAAATGCGCTGAAATAGCTGGGTTTCTTGTAGAAATTTGATTAGTACTTCTGCATTCTCTTTACTGTCAGCTAGGACCACGGCTATGTTCATTTTTAATTTGTGCTTTTGTCTAGCGCGGTTGTATAAGGGACATTCTAGTAAAAAGTGTTTTATTGTTAAAGTCTCGTTTCATAATAAACATTTTCTTGGTGCTTTGTTTGTTAGTAGGTGCGAATGCGTTATATTTGTATGACCTATTCTTAGACGTGTTATAACAACTTGTTCTCTTCTTGTACATTGTGTGTCGTTAGCCCATGGTTATATTTTTTTCTTTATTAGTTATAAGTGGGTGTTAGCGTTATCCCATTGTTGCTGCCACTGGGCCGTTATTAATTTGCTGACGTAGGTCTTACAGTTATGATGGTTCACCGGGATGCCTTCATTTGGTGTAAGTTTAGCTGCTCCTTTGGCTACCTGGTCAGCTCTTTCATTGCCTATTATGCCCATGTGACTAGGTATCCACAATATCACAGCATGTTTCTTACTTTTCCCTAATATATGTAAGTTTGTTCTTATCATTGTTATTAAGGGTTTGTAATTTCTAATTGGTATTCTTCTGTCTGTTGAATGACACTCTGTACATATAATAAATTTTTATAAAGAGAGAATCTGCAGAACAGAGTAGCTTGTCATGTAGCATACATTTCGGCTGTGTAGTTGCTTGCCATGGGATCCAAAGTCCATATGTATGCAGTGTTGTCTGCATAAATCGCGCTGGCTACTTCACTGTGTATTTTGGATCCGTCAGTATATATTTTATGAAAGTCGCTATAGCAGTTGATAATTTCATGGTACATTATATGATATGTGCGTTTAGGTACCGTATTTTTTTTTTGTGATTGAGAGACTTTTTATGCATTTGACTGTTTCTTGCATCCACTGAGGGTATTCCGGCTGAGTACATTCAAAATAGGGTCGCGTTGTAAGATCAATTGTTTCAATCATACTAATGTGTGCTGGTCTTGTAATCGTTGTATTGTTTAAGTATTTTGTTACTATTTCATTTGTAAGATATGTGATAGTTAATGTGATTTTGAAGAGTGGCAATTTTGGAAAATAGTTGTTTAAAAGAATTTTGCGTCTGATCTCCTACGGTGGAATTCCGGCATCGCAGAATATTGATATGAGTGGGCTGGTTCGCAAAGCGCCAATAGCCATTCTTATTCCTGCAGCATGTATTTTAGCCAGCTCTTTGCTATTGGATTTTCTGGTCGATGCGTATATGATGCTCGCATAATCCATAATAGAACGAACAAGTGCCTTGTATAGTGTGATGAGGGATTTTCGATCCGCTCCCCAATTGATGTGTGTGATACACCTAAGTAATTTCAGCCTTTTTTGCATTTAGTTGCAACGTAATTTATGTGTTCCTAAAGTATAGTTTTTGTCGAAAATTAGACCGAGAATTTTAACGCTTTCTTTGACTTCGATAAAAGAATTTTTTTATGTAAACTTTTGGGTTACTATGTTCTTCTCTTAGCTGGCAACAGTGAATTGCTTTTGTTTTTGTTTTGGCAAATCGAAAGCCACTAGATTCTGCAGTACGCACTACTTGATTAATAGCGACTTGTAGTGTGCGTTTAATGGTCTCTATATTGCAATGTTGGTAAAAAATGGTCAAATCATCTGCATACATGCATTTTTGGTCACGAGATGGCACAGAGTTGATAACATGATTAATGGCTATTAAAAAGTGTTGTGCTTAATCCCGACCCCGAGGGACTCCATTTTCTAGGGTATGGACTTTGATTCTACTGTGTGAACTCTAGTACAGAAGGTACGTTGCGAAAGGAATTGTTTGATGAATGTTGATAAGTTGCCTTTAACGTTCCATTCGTTCAACGTTTTTAATATATTAAAGCGTCATTTTAGGTCAAATGCTTTTTCTATGTCACAAATAATTGCAGCTGTGTGCATTCTTTCCATAAAACCATTCTGTGCATAGTTTTCCAAATGTACTGGAACGTCGAGGGTAGAGTACATTTTTCTAAAACCTGTCTGTTCTTTGGCAAATAACCTGTTGAATTCTAGTGTCCATACTAATCTATCGTTCACCATTCTTTCTAGTATTTTGCTCATTGTACATGTCAAGGAGATTGGCCTGTAACTCTGGGGGTTGGATGCATCTTTACAAGGTTTTAGTATCGGAATTACTACAGTGTTTCTCCATGTATTGGGGTATTGTCTATGTTTGTAGATATAGTTGTAAATGTCTAGTAATATTGTTTTGATTTTACCTGGTAGCCGTGATAGCATTTCGTAGGTGATACCGTCTGGTCCAGGAGCCGAATTGGACGATTTCTTTAGAGAGTTTTCAAGTTCCTTAACAGTAAAAGGTTCATTGCATGTATATAGTTCGTTGGTATCTAAGTTGATGTCGTATTCTTCTTGCTGTTTTATGGCATTATAACTGTTAGTACTACTAGCTTTTTGGAATGTTTTAGCTAGCATTTCTGCTATCTCACTTTTTTTATCAATGACTTGATCATTATCTGTGATTATACATGTAATACCAGAATTTAATGATTTTCCTTCTGTTGCCCTGATTTTGTTCCATACCACAGTGGCTGGTGTATTTCTTGTTATTGAACTTATATATTCTTCCCAGGATTCTTTCTTATTTTTCAAAATTATTCGCCCTTGCTTGAGCTCGGTACTTTTTGAAAGCTACTAAATGATCGACGATGGCATTTTTACTTCGTCATTCCACCACGGAACCCTCCGTGGCTTTATTGTACCACTTGTCTGAGGTACAGTTGATTTAGCTACCGGTACTATTTTGTTTGATAGGTTGTCTACCCTTTCTTCTATTCCATGAATAATTCAAAGCATTGTTGATATGAATCCCAATCAGCTGCTTTCAATATCCACATTTTGGTTGTGACGTGTTCCGTTCTAGGTATTGTAGTATATAGAACTATTGGGCAGTAATCACTACAGCAATATTCATCGTGAATATCCCAGGTTAGTTTTATCGATAACCTTGGGGAAGCGAATGATAGATCTATGGCAGAGAAGGTGCCTGACTTTGAATTAAAATGAGTGGGTTTTCCACGGTTTAATAATACAATGTCACAATTGTCAATCGATTGTTCTATTATTCGCCCACGTAGATCCGTTTTCGTAGACCCCCATGTTAAAGAATGTGCATTAAAATCACCTAAGAGAATTATAGGTGGAGGAAGTTCGGCTACTAAAGATTCCATGTCGTTCAGGTTCCAATTGAATTCGGGTAGGTACACGTTACATATTGTAGCCTTAAATGGTACTTCAATTTGAACGGCTATACATAAATGTTGTTTTTGAGATATATAATCACTCCTCCACTAGCTCTAGTATTTCCTAAGAAATTTTTATTAAATGATTTGTATCCCCGCAATGCAAAATTTTCATTTTCTTTTAAATGTATTTCTTGAATGCACATGCAGAAAGGTTTGTATTTATCCATTAAAAGCTTTAGTTCACAGTAATGCTTTCTAATAGCATTACAGTTCCATTGTAATGATACTTTGTTTATATATATATATATATATATATATATATATATATATATATACAAACACTAGATAATAAATAACAAATAAAATAAATAAAACGGTATCAAACAAATAGTAAAAAGTAGAAGTCACGTACACAATATAATAAAATATGTAAAAAAACATAGTTGACAAGGACAAATACAGATTAAAAACGTTAAAATAAATAGTGTAGATTAATGCAAAATATCACAGGTTGGTGAATGTAAAATATCACAGATTGGTTATCACTGATTGTTTATTACAGTGCGTCTTCTTTGGTTAAGGTCTTTCTAGACCTTTCTTTTTGCTATCCAAGCTTTCTTTTCTTCTTTTTTTCTGGATCTGTAGTTTGGCTTGATTCGGATTCTTCATCTACAAATTCTGTTTCATTGTTTACTGGTGCTCTTTTTCGTTTGTCATATGAAACCGAACTTTCTGCAGGAGTTGAAAATGTGTTTTTTATTTGGTGTGCTTGATTGCTTTCATTTCCAACTTCTGCAAGACTTTCTTGTACAATGTTTTTAACTAGTCTTTTCAGTTAGGGGATCACTGCAGCTACAATTTCTTTCACTTCGCTTGAAGGTTTGGATTTTGTAGTTACCTCTACATAACTAAGACCTGGCTTCGGAGTTTTAATTGATTGACTAACCTTCTGCTTAGCTTCAGCATAGCTTAGTTTTTCGGTTTGAATTGCAACTTCTTCTTTATATCTGTGACATGATTTTGAAAAGAGAGTTATGTCATCCCCACAATTAATGCATGCAGTTTCTGTATTACATGGTGCTTCGTACAGTGGAAGTCCTCATTTACAAATTGTTATAGAACAGATTTCTGTTATACGGCCAAACCTTTTGCAATTTCTACATCTAAGTGAAGTTGGTATATAAGGTCGAACAGGAAGCTTATGAATAGCAGCTTTGATTTGAATAGGTATCTTAGGTCTGTCAAACGTAAGTACGTAACTGGACGTGTTGATAGTGTTTCTGTCTTTAATTACGCTAATCTGTCTAACGTTTATTACTCCCTCAGATTTTAAGCCATCTTCAATTTCGTAAGGTGTTGAATGGGGGTTTACACTAACAACAAAATCTCCGCGTTTGTTAATTTCAGATATGTTTTTTGCCTGTTTAGCAGATGCAGTTTCTATTAATAATCCGTCTTTAACTTTTTTTAACCATTTTTGGTTCTCCGATTGCTCCGTTCAGTAACTTAAATATTAGGAAAGGGCTTACATCTTCAAAGTTGCCTTTATCCCTACCAACAATCCAGAACTAAGGCACACTGGCACTCCTCAATGAATTTGTTGACAAGGGTCTGAAATGACCCTTTTTCGAAGTATTGAGCGGTACTCCTTCCACATCCATTATTAGAGAGTCGGATAACTCTGGTTTGTTTATATTTTTGGAGTCCTTATTGTTCCCACGAAAACCTCGGAAAAAAAGTCACTCGCAGTAGTGCCGGGTTACCACGAGAAGGCGAAGAACACTGTCGGGGGCCGCCAGGTACCCAACAGACACCGTTCACGACCAACCATCGTATGGCCATTCATCTCTCGGCACGGTATGTGTTACACCTTAGATTACGCCTTTGTTAACGGGGTAAGGTCCCCAAGAGATTAAACAAAATTATTATTACTATTATTATTTTTTTTTTTATGAACAGGTGGGGAAATGCCCCTTATACACACACCGGGGGAATAACCGGGTAGTGTGGGGCTCTCCCGTCTCCGGGCATAACCACTAAATAATACCTTTGGCGTCCGCTTCTGAGGCCATTGGCCGTTATACTTTTTTATTATAACTATAATTGGAAAAAATATCACAGACCAGAATATTTATACATTCATACTATTATTATTATTATTATTATTCAGAATTTGACATTCTCAGCAGAGTTGCTGGAATTCACCCACTTCCGGGTAGTGAACCAAGGAAGTTGGGCTCTGTATTTTATATATATATATATATATATATATATATATATATATATATATATATATATATATATATATATATATATATATATATATATATATATATATATATATATATATATATATATATATATATATATATATTTAATTTTACAAAATTTCAACTAAATTTAATTAATTTTAATTAAGTTATAGTTTGTAATAATGTAGTAGCTAGCATTGATTTAAAAATCGGCTTACAATGTTGCATGTGTTGAGTAATACCGATTTTTGTAACTTGGTTATCAAAGAGCTAGGTAAATCAAGTATTTTTAAATTGTCCCTTAAAGATTTATGAATAATTCCTGTTGTAGAAATTACTATCGGAATAATTTTAACGTTTTCTTGATTCCATTGTTGTTTAACCTCATGTGCAAGATCTACATACTTATTTATCTTTGTTGTAAATGTAGTTTGTAAATTATTTGAATTCGGTATCGCTATTTCAATAAAATAATAATAATAAAATATTATTATTATTATTATTATTATTATTATTATTATTATTACTATTATTATTATTATTATTATTATTATTATTATTATTATTATTATTATATATTTTTTGTTGTGAGGCATCGACAATCAAGGTCATTAGCCTATGTATGCTCTGATTTGTCTACTTTATTTTTTCAAATTTTAGCATATAGTCCGATTTGTTTTATATATTCTATCACTGTCTTTAGCTGGCTGTATTTATTTGATGCGAGTAGTTGACACACATCGTCTTCTAGATTAATGGACCGTTTAATAGCAGCGTATTTAGGGCAATCTTTTAATATATGCGTTATTGTTAGCGTCTCGTTACAGTCTATGCAGTTTGGTGAGTCGGTGCCTGTTAGTAGATATGACGATGTGATATTACTATGTCCGATGCGTAGTCTTGTTATTACAGTTCTGGCTCGTCTAGTCAATTCATTTGGCAACTTCCATTTATTTACGTGATTCTTGTACCTGGATAGTTTGCTTTGGGTGTTATTCCATTGTTCTTGCCATTTTATGCATATTTGGTTTTTAACAATTATTTTGGCGTCGTTTGGGGTTATGTGTTCTATTGAAGTTTCGTTTAGAGCTGGTGCTTCTTTTGCTGCGGCATCAGCGTACATATTTCCTTCTATGCCTGAATGGCTTGGAACCCATATTAATATAATTTTGTTATTTTTAAATTTGAGTTGTCTTTTATCTTATTGTGAATTTTTGTATTACTGGGTTTTGACAGTTGTACTTATTTATCTCTAGTAGAGCGGACATCGAATCTGTGCATACTATGCAATTTTTATTTACGACTGATTCACAGTACGTTATCGCCCTTCTTATAGCATGTAGTTCTGCAGTGTATGTACTATTGTATTTTTCTAATTTCCATTTGAAGGATGCGCCATCTACGTAGAATGCATGTCCTGTTGCAGACGGGGTTTTAGAACCACCCGTAAATATTAATAAAGGACTTGTATATTCTTGCACTATTTGATAGAATTTGTTTTTAATTATTTGTGGATTAATGCTGTATTTGTTGAAAACTGTTAGGTCTAGCCGTGTTACGAACTCCGAGATTTGCCATGGTGGAATGTTGCAGAATGCAACGTGTGCTATTTGTAAAGTTGGTATTTGCAAAGCGTTTCTATACACCTTTGCACGAACGCATAGTGGACGAGTAACGGTTGGTTTTTCTGCATATCGTTGGATTGGTTGCTCATTACTAAAAATGTCGGTGTTTGTATGTTGCGCTTTGGAGTTTACATTTATTTCGTAATTTAGGACGAAGTTTTGTCTCCGGAACGATAATGGCATAATACCTGATTTGCAGTGTAGGCTTGCCGAAGGACTAGTCCTAAATGCACCACCAGTAATGTATCGAAGTGCATTGCATTGAATAGAGTCTAACATTTTCAATCTTGATGGTCTTGACGCTCCGTAAACACCGCAACCGTAATCTATTCGAGATAGTACTAACGTGTTATATAAGTTGGCAAGTATCTCGCGGTTTGAACCCCAGTTGGTGTTAGACATGCATTTTATGACATTCAACGCTTTTTTGGCTTTTGTGGCTGTTTCATTTATTTGTTTTCGGTATGACAAAGAACTATCGAAGTGGAACCCTAAAAATTTTGCCGAGTTTTCACATTTAACTCTGTTACCTTTTAAAAATAATTTTGGTCCTCTGTGAGGAGTACGAAGTCGACAGAAATGTCTAACGATTTTGCAATTAAGAAAGGTGACACTTTTGAAAAGTCACCTTCTAGACTCTTAATAAGAAGAAACCGGGGAAGATCCTCCTTTTTCTTGCATATCTTTTCAGCACTTTGGTAACGCTGTCCACTGTCAGCGCCCATTTCGGAGGATGGCTCCTCATTCGTGCAAATTTGATAACTCATAGTAGTCCTACGAGTCAAGAAGAAATACTAGTCCACCACAGCAGTGCTCCTATACTATGGCAAGGCATTTATACTGTGAGGGACGCCTCTTCCCCCACAGGCGTTTCAACGTTAGGGATCAGGCTTCCCCCTGGCCACGCTCAGGCATCCCCTCGCGCAATCCTTTCAACACCTAAAACTGTCAAACGACGTTGGGATTGGGGAATTTTTTATAGAGGTTACCTTCCTCGTAGCCCGGGCGGTAAAGCCAAGACCACCGACCGCTAGCTGTACGACGTTCCCTAGCCACGCCCTGCTAGAGCCTTTGAAATACAGTTCGCAGTTGCGGTATTAGGAGACGGCTAGCGCTCAGCTACGCCCAGCTAGGACATCCCGGGCTAGCCACACCCGTATGCGCTTTTGAAGGCGCACGTCCTGGGAAAAGTAGAGAGAAAAGGAAGGGGTCTCTTTAGCTTTCGCTGGGATCCTGAAGAGAGCAAGAGTTGGAGCCAGGGTGCTCCGACAGCAAAGAGTTAAAGTAAGGGAAGTCACTCAAGACTAGTATAAGAAGAGTGTACTTCCACCTATGTGAGCGCAGGGTTACCATCCCTGTTCTCGTCTGCTACACCGTATTCTCTAGAGCTAACAGTGGTGGTTGGCCTTGCATCACTTACGATCACTTGCAAGGTCGCTCCCCTATCCGCCACCTGGGGACGCGCCTAGTAGGTAATCCAACTCCTAGGATTATTATTATTATTAGTATTTTTTTTTTTAATTTTTAATTTTTTTTTTGTGTAATAAAGGCATCAACTGCTTGGTTATTAGCCTTAATCATTCCAATAAGTTATTAGATCTTCATAAATAGCTCTGTTACTTTTAAATAACTTATTAAACTTACAATGAAGCTTTTGTCTTCCTATTTCTGTTATGCCTTTCTCTTTGTGCTTTGTATGCAATACACTTATATATAACGTGACCTAATGTCAGACTTTCATTGCATCTGGTACATGTGGGACGTTCTTCCCCTAATAATAGGTGCAGACATGTAAGGTTTGAATGTCCTAGACCTATCCTTCTAAGCACCACACTTTCCCTCCTTGTTACTTTGCTTGGTATTTTCCACATATTTACATTAGTCTTGATCTTACCTAAACTAGTGTTTGTTGTTACCCATTCTCTTTTCCACCATGATACAAATTTGCCCCTTATTTCTAACTTTAGGTCATCTAGTCGAACTCTCTCTTCATCTATTGTTTGGTGTTTAGTAACTGCTTTTGCAGCCTTGCTCATATTCCATTGCCATACATCCCTATATGGCCAGGGCACCACGCAAAGCATACATATTTCTCTGCCGTTTTTAGTTTATGCAGTCTGGTTAGAATAATTTGAATTATAGGGTCAAATGAGAATCTATTATGAAGGCATTGAAGAGCACTTAGCGAATCCATAAATATTAAAAAGTATTGAGCATTAGACGTGCTACAATATTCAAGAGCTTTAGAAATCGCATACAGCTCTGCTGCATAAATGGAAGTTGCTGAAGTTGCTGGATGAAGTCGCCAGCGCTAAAGGCATGCTGGTTAACCCAAAAAGCACTGCCAACATCTGGACCTCTTTTAGAATCATCCGTGTATATAATTTCATACTGCATATGCTTACTGAGAATTTAATAAAAACTTAGTTTTAGCACTGCAGGGTTTAATTCATTTTTTGGGCTATCTATATCTTCTACATGTATGCGTGGCTTATCAATTAACCAAGGTGGTATTTCACAGTATTCTGAGCTATACAATTTGAGCGGAAGCTTTATATTTAATTTTTCAGCTATTTTTCGTGCTCATACCCCAGCTGGCCTACTTATTGTAGGCCTTTCACTGTACAGAGCACAAGTATTATTTTTAAACAGTGTATTATAATTTGAGTGGCTTGTTTGTGTATTTATTTTGAGAGTATAGTTTATTAAGTTTTTTTTGAATCGGTACTTTAAGGGTAATACACCACCTTCCACACAGAAATCATCTAATCGGCTGGTACGAAATGCTCCTATGCACATTCTCAGCGCTTGACCTTGGATAGTGTTCAATTTAAGAAGCCTAGTTTTTCTATCTCCTGAGTACACAGCACTTCCGTAATCAATCCTTGACAATATCAGGGTATGGTATAGTTGCAACAGAACTTTCTCATCTTAAGACATTTAGGGATTTACTACAAAATGTAAGTAATATGCGGATGTGCTCTTTCCAATAAAATTTTGAATCAAAGTAGACTCCAAAAAATTTGACATATGGTTGTATCTCAACAGTTAGTCCATTTAATGTTAATTTGGGATGGTCATGTCTGGTCCTTAGTCTACAAAAATGTACCGCTTGTGTTTTAGTGGGAGAAAATTTGAATCCTAATTTTTCAGCTTTTAGTGTTATTTCGTCAATAGCTTCTTGCATTTGACTAATGATACCAGAGTCTAACGTTCCAGTTACATACATGACCAAGTCATCAACATATAGACACCTTTTAACGGTGGATTTAACTTGTCTAATTAGGTTATCCATGGCAATTGCAAATAACGTGACACTCAGCGTAGAACCTTGTGGTACCCCATTTTGTTGTATACGTTTAGTTGAAATTGAATTTCCTATTCTAACCTGGAAAAGACGCTTCTTTAACAGTTGTTTTATAAACCTTGGTAGATTTCCTCGAAGTCCTAGGTCAGATAGTATTCTCAAAATTCCATGTCTCCAAGTAAGGTCAAAAGCTTTTTCCAAATCAAAGAATACAGCAATTAAGTGCTCCCTTGCAGCGAAACTATCCAGTATTGCACTCTCTAAAAGTATTAGATTATCTGTGATGGATGTAAAAGATCTAAAACCCATTTGGAAAGGTGACAATAGCTTATTCTTTTCTAAAAACCAGATTACTGTCCAATATAACTCTTCTTGCTTTAGCTCTAAGCCGTTTAAAGTGTATAGCATTGTCTAAGGTTGGACACTTCTTAAACTTGTTGAGTGCTTTTTTCTTTTCTTTTATAGCAGCTTCAACGTTAATGTTCCACCAAGGATTATTTGTGTAGTTGCTAGTTTTTCTTAATGTTAGGTTACAGGCATCTAATATTTTTGATGTAATATCTTCAACAACTTCATTTACCTGTTTCCCTTCTAATGGGACAAGATGTGTTCTATAGGTATCCCAATCAACATCTTTTAGTAACCATTTTCTGTGGGATTTTAAGGGTGCATGATAGAAAGGACAGGAATATGATCCGATCTTTAAGCATCTTCCATATTAATTTGGAAGCTAGCACTGGGGAGCTGATCGATAAATCAAGAGCTGAAAAACTATTGGACCTAGCGTTGAAAAAAGTTGGGTCACCACTGTTTAATACAATTAATTCTTTCTGCTTTAATAAATTTTCAGTCAGTACACCTCGTAAATCTGTTTTGTGTGAACCCCACATACTATTATGAGCATTGAAGTCACCTACTAATAGTATTGGTTTTGGTAATTGATCTATTAGTTCTAGCAGATGTTGTAGTTTCCAAGAAAAGTCTGGAAGGTAAATACAACATATAGCCATGCTTAGGGGGTGCTTAATTCTAATGGCTACGGCTTGCAGTTTAGTTTTAAGTGCAACTTCTTTATGAGGAACGTGTTCCTTCATTAAGACGGCTGCGCCGCCGTGTGCTCGAAGTCCCATCTTTCCTGTAAACTACATAACCCTGTGGTTTAAAGTTTTCATTTCGTTTGAATCGAGTTTCTTGTAAACATAAACAAATTGGATTCTCTCTACTTACAAGTATTGGTAGTTCTGGTAAATGTACCCTACATCCATTAGTATTCCAGTGGATTATATTATCCATAATATTAGAGATAAATTTTTTTCTTTAAAATTAGTTTAAAGTAAAGAGACGAAAGACATATGGTAGATAAACATAATAAATTAACATATAAGTAAAAACTATAAAAAATATATGCACATATACGTAGATATCACAGCTAACGTAGATAAAAATAAATATATCACAGTAATAACTAGTTTTGCTATGCTCCATGACTAGAAGAAGCCTCTGTAGACTTCCTTTGACTAGATGCACCTAGATTCTCATCAACTGGTTGACTTATTTTCCTGGGTTTACCCTTAGGCCACCCTTCCTTTTTCCGTTGTGTGCGTATTTCTATTAACGCATTATCAAAACCTTCAAAGTCTACTGGCGATTCTGGAGCCTGTCTTTTACGTGACAATGTGTCCACTTCCATCTCACTCCCTGTTTCTGCAGGAGTTTCTCTAGCGACCTCTTCCACATAACTTTTTAGTGACGATTTTAGCACTTTGATTTCATTTTTGATCATTTTCTGTATTTCGGGAAGAATTGTTTTAGCAACCTCAGAGACAACAGATGTTTTTACTTCAGGTTGGTTTTGAGTAGCCTCAGCGTAGGTTCTCTCCGACGTAGTTATGGCAGATTGAGCCATTCGACGTGCTTCCACAAAGCTAACATTGTGTAGCACCTTGATTTCTTGAACCCTTTTTTCCATATTATAGACTAGACATTCTTTAGATCGTGACAAATGTCTTCCTTTGCAATTTATGCATTTAATTTCACTGCATTGATCATTATGTGATAGTTTCCCACACTGACAGAACGCCTCTGCAGTACATTTCAAAGATGTATGGCCAAACCTTTGACACTTAAAACATCTTACTGGTTCTGGGATGTAAGGTCGGACTCTTAAATTGTACATTGCCGCTTTTATCAATTTAGGTACCTAGTGCGATTCAAACGTTAGAACTAACATTGGAGTATCAACCAACTTTCCATCCTTTCTAGTTTGTATCCTTTTGACTTCAGTCACCCTTTCTGAACGGAGCTCTTCTAGTATCTCAGCCGTAGTCGCATTTAATAAATTTTTATGAAAAACAACTCCTTTGCAAAAATTCAATTTTTGGTGGGGACTAACTTTAACGTCAATATCACCTATGTTTGACAATTTAAATAACACTTCGGTTTTCTTTCGCGATACCGTTTCTATTATAATCCCATCTTTCACTTTATTAAGCCTTTTCGTTTCATCTGCTAGACATATATCACTTCACTGATTAAAAACGGAGACACTATCAAAATTACCCTGTGGCAATCTTTGGACCAACAAGAACTGGGGAAATGCCATCTCATTGTTGGTGAACCTCGCAGAAGTTCCCTGAGCGGGAAAATTTAAAATGTTTGGAGTGGATTTAAGTTCCACCGAACCTTTAATAATTGAACCGTTATCCATGAGAGAATTGTATGCTCATTTTTTAGGCTCTCCACCCTCCCCGGAGCCTCAAATGGGACGACGGAGCTGAGTAATTTCCAGTTGTCGTCAGAGCTACCTAAAAAATATAGCCGCCCACGTTGAGAAAAATGAGCATTTTCCTACCCCGCAACGACTCGCCAACGTCGACTCCACAGAAAGAAGATTTGAAAAGGACAAGTTAGTAAGAAGAAGTAAAACAGAAAAAGGTATGAAGGAAGTAGAAGAAATAAAGAATCGATAAGCCACTTGATCCCTCCGGGCTAGGGTCCCTCTCTAGCCCGTCTTTAAAGAAGCCAGGGCCAAAGCAGCGTGTTGTAAAGACCTGGCACTACCACCGGACATGAATCCCCTCAGATACCAGGATCACCTTATCCTTCCATACGGGTCGCCACGCACAGAAAACGCATGGGTCTATCGAACGTCTCTTACGATCACCAGGACGAGGGGTGGGACAATTCTTCCCCCGAGCCCACAGAGGACAAAGAACAATAAACAAAAGACTAAGACAACCAATAAAGACAAGAACTAACGACATTATTATTATTTTTTTTTTGTAACAGGAGCGTCGACAAATGAGGTCATTGGCTCCTTTACGTTTCCTTAATCTCAATAATTTTTATTTACCGTAAGTATTTTGTATTGGGTATTTGATTACGCACGTTTTAATCTTATGCCTTTGCTTCAGACAAGCTCATATATTTTTGTTTGTTTCAGGAATATCAAAAGCTTTTTTATTGTATTGTCGTGGATAAGCATGTCGATAGTGGTGCCTCGAATTCCATAAGCAACACGAAAATGATTTAGACATGGGCATCATTCTATTAGATGCGACATGGATAGCGCAACGTTTTGGCATTGTGGGCACCTCTTGGGCGCTTCTCCTAGAAGTAGGTAACTATGGGTTAATATTGTGTGCCCTATTCTTAATCTTAAGGTTTTTACTTCGTCATTTCGTGACAGCCCTAGAAAATTACCGTGGTTTACTACAGGAATAAATTCCTTTAATTGTTGTTGGCAATTGTCCCAAGTGTGTTGCCAACTGCTGATAACCCTTTTATTTAGATCGTTCATTACATCTAATTTCGAATAAACAGCCATCGTGTTGTCAAGAGTTGGTTGTTCTGTCGCACTACGTGCGTTTACTTTATATCTCGCCACTGCATGACATGTCGATCGTATCCAAAGGAACGTCACTCGTATGCCTTGTCCCTTAAGATTGTCACAATGGTACATTATAGTAGCCAGCAAATCGTCATTTGTGAACTGATCTTTCAGAAGTGATACGAAGGGTAGCGAAGAGAATATGACTGTTGTTGGTGAGCTTCTATTGTTGTATATTTTTAGTATTGCTTGAAGCAGTGCTGCTTTTTCAGCTGTAATCATTGAGCAAGGGCTAGGTAGGAACCAGGGTGTTATGCAATTCTTTTCTGATATAGTTATGCCACATCCAAGTTTTGATCTATATGCGGCAGTAAAGATAAGATTTTCTCCTAACGTATTGATCACTCGTTCGGATTCGGTGTTTAACTGCAATATATTTAAAGAGTTCCTGGCTTCTATTAAGCCCTCGGATACCGTAGGGGGATTTACTTTCCAGTCAATGAATTGAATGGGCTTTTTCCACACGTTAATGTGAACGTAGTGTTCTTTTACCAAATTCTGGTGAATCTGAAATAAAGCCGGGATCGCACGCGTCTGTTGCCACAGGTACTTATCGATTACCTCCGGGTGTTTTAGGTACTTGGTATGAAAGTGATTCGCATGGTGTATAATTTTAAATCCATATCGTAGTTGGGATTTCCTAAATCTTTCTTTTATCGGCATAAGGTTGGCTGCTACGGTAAGACAGGATGTCGGTGACGTACGGTATGCACCTCATATTAGGATTAGCGCTCGATTCCATACTACGTCAATTTTACGAAGGTGAGAACGTGCTGCGTTGGAGTAAGCGATAGAACCGTAGTCTAGTTTGCTGTCTATCAAGGCGTTTATAACCATTCTTAAAGTTGTCGTGTCAGCTCCCCATGTGTATCCAGCTACTGCTCTGAGACGACTTAGGATCAACCTACAAGAGGAAACAAGATTTAAAATGTGGCTTTTCCAGGTAAGTTTATTATCAAACGTGACGCCTAGGAATTTAAATTCTTTCTTTAAAGTGATTAGATTACTCTTGAGAAGAAGTATTGGATCCGGATGTTCTTTACGCAAACGACAAAGGTGGACGCATGTTGTTTTATTTACAGAGAATTTAAACCCACGTTCCTCAGCCGACTGTAACAGAGCATCTATGCTCTCTTGCATATCACTTTCAATTTTCTTGATGTCATGACCAGAAATAGGGACTGCCAGATCGTCTACGTAAAGCATGACTTTTTCATGGTTGCTAGTACAGTCTGCGATGCCATTAATAGCGATATTAAAGAGCGTAACGCTCAGAACCGAACCTTGTGGGATACCATTTATTTGTGGGTAGGGCTCTGAAATCGAAGCACCTACTTTCACTTTCAGCACACTATTGGAAAGAAAGTTTTGATGAGACGAGGGAGGTTACCCTTAAAGTTCCAAGATTTCATCATTCTTAGAATTCCGTGTTTCCAAACCGTATCGTAAGCTTTCTCCATATCGAAAAATACCACCACTGTATGTTGCGAGTTTGAAAACGACTCATTGTTAATTTTATCCAGGTGTGCTATTAGGTCCTGCGTGGAGTACCCACATCTAAAACCTGCTTGGTAGGAACTAATCAGCTTATTTCTTTCCAAAGTTGTGACGAAACGATGGTTTACTATAGCTTCCATAACCTTACTCAGGCGTAAGTGAAATAGGTATGATGTTTTCAGGATTGGTAGGGTCTTTATTTTCTTTGGATAATGGAAGTATAAGAGATTCTTTCCATTTGTTGGAGTAGGTATCAGATTCCCAAATTTTGTTGTATAGCTGTAATAAACTCATTTTCAATTCATCAGTCAGGTTTTTGATCATAGAAAATGAAATTCCATCATCTCCTGGTGTAATATCCTTTACCTGGCTGAGGACATGGTTGAGTTCTGGCATAGTGAACGGTGCATTGTAAGGTTCACTTTGACAAGTTTCAAAAATTACACCCTCACGCTCTTCTGTTTCTTTCTTTCTAGAAAAGTTTCTGAGTAGGAAAAGTGTCTGAGTAGGAAAAGTGTCCAGAGATCTTGGAGAAGTATTCAACTAAATGCTTTGAAACTTTACTTGGGTCATTTTCGATCTCACCGTTTACGTCTACCATAGGAGAGATATATGGTTTCCTTGCACCAGTAATGCTTTGCACTTTCTTCCAAACCTGGGACCAGTTAGAAGATGAGTTTAAAGTGGAAGTGAAATTGCGCCACCACTCTGTTTGTACATTACGTTTTAAACGCCTTTCTTGTGCACAGACTTTCTTGAACGCCAAGAAATTAGTGGAATTTCGATGTCGACGATAAGTATTCAGTAATCTTTTTTCTCCTTGTTAATTTCAGAAGTCCATCATGGGACGGGACATCGATTGTGGAATCCGCAACCGTAAGGGATAGAAGCTCGTGCAGATTTTATTATTGCTTTAGAAATACTCTCGACTGCATTTTCCACTTCTCCATCAAGTTCAGGTCGGGTAAGTAAGTTCTTATACTTTTCCCAATTAGCCTTCTTTAAACACCATTTTGGATTTTCGTTAGTTTCATATTACCTTGCAGACAGCTGCATCAATATCGGAAAGTGATCGCTTTGATGCAGATCTTCTTCGACAGACCACGACGCGAGGGCTGCCACGGATGGAGCTTCCACTTACTTCATTTAGAGGGGTGGGTTGTCCATCGTTGAGTAAGATCAGTGCAGAATCATTAATGATGTCTTCTAGAAGAGTACCCTTAGGGGATGTGTATTGATTTCCCCAAGTGTTGTTATGGCAATTTCAATCTCCTAAAACTAGTTTAGGTTCCGAAACTTGGCCAAGCAGTCCACGTAACTGATCTTCCGACCAATTGTTATCTGGTAGGTATACATTCACTATAAACAGTTTAAATGGAGTTTTGGTTTCTACAGCACAGGCTTGCAGTTCAGTGTTCAGTACCAATTCATGTGATATAATATCGCTTCTTATAAAAGAAACGACTCCTCCGTGTGATCTCCCTGCTTTGGGTACTTCCGGGAAAATGTTACCAATTTTTACACGGATTAATCTTTCTTGTAAGAGATTTTGAACAAAACGAAGAAGGTGGTCCTTTATATTCCAATGTAGCAGCGTTTCTAGAACACCGTGTCTCCATACAGTGTCATAGGCCTTAACGTATGTAAAAAAATATTGCTAAGCAGTGTTGTGTAGTAGTAAAGGCTTCTTTCACTATTTGTTCTAGTTTAATTATTTTTTTTTACGAGGTGGGAAAATCCTTTATGGACACCACCATATTGTGTTAGTGACGGATTCCCCTTTATTAGGCATACCCACTAAAAACCCTTCCTCAGTGCATCAGCTACTAAGGATATTAGCGCATATACATATACAATTAGTATATTTATTGTATTGAAATCTTAGACAAAGTAAAAGTAGTATACATATATCTTATTCACAAATGATTTTAACTAATTACAGTCTTATATATGCCTGTGGCTTTTAAAAAATTTATTGTGTTGGTTACTTGGTATAATTCTACTAAATTATTTCTTAGATTTTCTTGTATGTGGTGTTACTGTCTTTGTACATGGTAGACGGGGCAGCCAAGAATAACATGTGATACCGTTAGCCTGATATTGCATGTGGTGCCTACAGGATTATCTTCACCTTTCAACAAATGTTCGTGAGTTAATGCTGTATGACCAAGACGTAATCTATGTAGTTTGGTGAGTTCATTTCTTGGCATATCAACACATAACTGAGGCGTATGAACATCTGGTTTTATAAGTGATAGGTGAGTATTAAGATTATGCCATTTTTTTTGCCAACCCAATAATATTTTTTCTTTCAGGTTAAGTCTATCTAAGAGATTTTGTTGTTCGATAACTGGCATCTCACCCATCCACGGAGGTATGTTACGTGAGACTTCAGGTGGAACAGGAGGCATGAGTTCATGTCCAATAACCTGCAGGTGTTCCATAAAACGTATGCAAGCTGGACGGATGATCGTCCTTCTATTAGCATATGTATTTATATTTGGGAATAGCAAACGGTTGTTTGGATGTAATGACTTTGATCTAACATTAATCACATAATTCGCCATTAAAAGTTTACGCCGGATATCAAGTGGCGGTAGAGCAGCTTCACAGTAAAGACCTTGAAGTGCGCTAGTTGGGAAGGCACCAAGAGAGTATCTAATTCCAATATTGTGGATTCAATCTAAGGTCATTAATACGCTTTTTCTGGCTAATCAGTATGCTATACTACCATAATCTATAATCGAAAGTACCATTGCCTGATATATTCTTAATAATATTTTGGGTTCTGCACCCCATGTGGTATGTGCAAGAATTTTGATCAAATTCAGTGTTTTGTCACATTTTCTTTTAATTTCTGTTATATGTGGCTTCCATGTTAGTTTTGAGTTAAAAATTACGCCGAAAAACCTAGCTTTAGGAACACACTCAATTGGCTGATCATTAAGGTATAGGAGTGGCTTGAAGTGTCGTCTTCTAAACTGGGCGATAGAATAATGTTATGCAAGATACGAGCAGATTCGATAAATGTGCACTAAATAATATTCGCGTGTTCCTGAACACGGATCGTTATCCGAATGGCAATCTCAACGTTAATTATGATAACAATTGCTTTGCTACGTTGTATGAAATGTTTGCTAAATTCCAAATGTCGTATTACTAAAGAGATGGGCAACCATTACAAACCCCTACGCAATTTACCACAGCTGCACCGTTGATTGTCGTAGATTGCTCAAATCAAAAAGAAGCATTGCACTCTAAAGCAGTAGTTCTTCGTGTTTGAAACAGCGGCAAACATAGCTCCCAATACGACAGCATACTGTGTCATACTCCACGATCGTTTAGTTACATCCAACGCGTTAACCAAAGCAGTGCGACAGTTGTAATACAATGTCCGCCATAGTCGATGTACAAGGGTTTAAAATTTCAAAAGCTTTTATACCAAAAGAACTCGTCGTTTATAATGGGAAACAAATTGCCCATTTTATTTTTAAATCACCGTATCCCTGGCATACGTTAGATGCAGATCGTCGTCGTCAAGCTACTTGGTTAATGCATAACCAGCACTGTATTAAATGGGAAGAAGGGTATACACCACCACACCACTTTCGAAAAATGCTCGAGAGATTGATTCAGCCAACAGATTCTGACTATGTCAAAGGCAGAGAGAAAGCAGATTACATCAGAAAATTTGTGACCCAGCCCGTTATTGAACTTGAGGAAAGTCCACCTCTTCCTGCTATGCAACCCGTTTGTTCCTTTCATTGTGAATCATTATGTCACTCTGCTTTGTCTATTGTATACTATTTGTATGATATGTATATAATGCAATAAGTCTTGTCACATTTTTTTAATAAAAAATAGTAAATAATCATTCTCGTATTTTTTTATTTATATCACACAGTATTTGTATAGCATATATTCTCTTAATAACGAATTAGTACATAATATTAATATATGTTAAACAACTAAAGGAACAATACAAATTAGTATTAGTATTAGTTTCATTATGGAGAGAATATAGTAAAGAAACTAGCAAGTGTCAGTACCCAAACTATTCTTCTTTCCTTCCGGTTAATATAAATTCATTTGATTAGCAACCTGCAATAGTTCACTCAAAGGAGCAGCATTCTCCAATTCCGGTATTCGCCAATGCCCCCACGACAATGTGGAACACGTATCACGTAGTCGATACCGTTTGTCATCCTGCGACCTAAAGGCAATTTTGTTTAACATTTCAGTATATATATCATGTAAGGTTGATCGAAACACAAGCATTTTACATATTACTGTTTTATCAAACCCTTCCGCGACCGCTTTGTAGTCTACTTCCGTCAACACTTTCTGAATAACAACTTTCTTAACACCTTTCGCTTTCTTAACAACTTCATTATCAGCAAGCTTCAGATAGTATGACTTCGATCCTGCACCATAAAAATATTCAACCGCTTTCCCTGCGTGCTCATCTTTCATTTGTCCAACGACGGAAGCATTCGTAGGAATACCATGCAACTCATTTTGATAGTTGGAAGTATCATATTCGTCTAAATTATACATATCATCAGTTACTATCTCAACAATCAAAGAATCCGTGTCAGTATAGAGCAACGTGACATTCTTGCCATAATGAGCTCGTAAGATATCATAAAAAACCGATACATTATAATTTTGGAAAGATCTAAAATACTGAATCCGACATAGACGGGTTTGTCATACGTAACTACCTGTTTCGTCAATTCCGCCGCAAACAATTTGTCAGTAAATTGAATAAAATGTTTAAATTGCGGTTTTGCAATGTACCGTGCTAGATCGTTATTTTCCCAATGTGTTAACAGTTTAATAACTCTTCGTTTATCGACATTTTCCATTGTTTTACCAAACACGCCATTATTCATAATTTTATAGAAATCCTTATCGAACTTGTTCTGTGCTGTGTTGCGGAGAGCTGTATTAAGGTCTACGCATAGTATTAGCCACGGACTCTGACGAAAGCGTAAAACCCTGTGAATACGAGTAACAATTAAGCCATGCTCTATACATTGTTTTAAATAGCGGTAATGTATAACGTAGTTGATCTTATCAGACAGGTTAGGGTTAACCTCTCCTCCTGGGAATGTGGTGTGCAGATCATTTCAGGACAAAACGGATAATCGTTGTGTTCGTCATGCAGATGGTGGGGATAATGTATATCCTCCAGTACAAATCCAACATCGGCGTCATCATCAATCTTTAATACGTCAAAGTGATCTATTTCCTCTTGAGGTAACCACATAAACCCGTCGTGGGGCAGGTATTGCCGCATACTCCACCCATATAAGTCCAAATATTGTAAAAACACTTAAGGTTGTTTAGGATCATAGTTTTGAACAAACTCGTTATTAGCGATGCTTCTCCGCTTGATACAAGTACTCACTCCACCCCGAATGCCTTGTTTAATAAAGTGATACATATCCATATCCGTGAGTAATTCTAGCTCTACTTTCGTACATTTCAACATGGCATCCCACGCCAATCCAGGCAAAGTGACATACTGTGCAGGTTCTAACCCATACACACCCATACATAACCGCCTAAAGTTTTCAAACACGTCAGCCAATAACAACACATCTGATTTTAAATAAATATCAGTATAATCACCTAGTGTATTACACTTAAAGTTATCCCATACCAGTAGAACGCGACAGTATTCGTCATCGGAAATATTTGCATCACGCATTTTATCGTAGAATTTGTCATATGATGGCACCGTGACGTGGTTCGATTTACTAAAGCTGCCTACGTACGCATAAGGGAAACAAACTACCTTTCTTTCTCACTAAGTTAAAGTCGCTATCGCTACTAAAATATTTCCGTACCTCCATACATTGATCATCTGATAAATTCTGAGATAGGGTATCTAAGGATGCAGCCATGAATCTACAACTATCTACGAAACGTAAATGAATGTATTTCTTTTCTCTGATACCATGACTGTTTACATATTCATCAATAAAAATGTGACGTTATATATTTTTCACTGTTAACAGGAAGTACGGTAATTTCTTCCGTTTCACTCGCTAACTGTTTAATGAACAGGTGAACATAATAACCACTGAGATTATGTAGAAAAACGGGGAGAAATGTAGGTACCTCATAGTTTAAGTTACACGTTGAATGTGCAGCACCACGATACTTACCAGTAACGTGACAGTCATCTCGTACTTTCGGATTTGTCGGATCGCCCGTAAAGTGCTTGCCGCATATGTAACAACATACACTGCGTTCATACGTAACCTGTTGTTCATCCGTTAATGGTGTCATTGGAACAATAGCTTTGAAATGTTCATTATATAACCGTTTTACATCACTTTCCAGTCGTCTTATAAATATCTCCCCTGCATTACTCCCCCTATACAGCTCTAACTTCGACCATGCATCGTTTATACTACACTTAATATAATAACTAAAAGAGTATGGTTCGTGTTTACACGTTTTTATCGTAAATGGTTGGTTTGGATCTGATTCAGCCGTATCTATCGGTACTAATAGCGCTTCAAAATCTGCATATATTACGAATGGTAGAACCGTTTGTTTCTGATAGTTCCGAAACACGAGTATGTTTTCCGCGTAGAAATTTTGTGTATACGAAGTTACAGTCATGTGATACGTGTCGGGTTAATTGCTCCTCGGATCTAAAGTAATACAAGCATGCATCACAAAAATATATTGCTCCGTACCGCCGGGATATTTGGTTGCTAAGTAAACGAGAAAAATTGTTTATCCATACATAATGCTGAGTATCTGTTTGGTTACTGACTAATAATAATAAATTAACATGGACTGTCTGTTTGGCTTTGGTGTAGTATAGAGGCCCCACCACATCTGTGACATGGTGACCATCTCGATACGTATCGTCTAACCCATAAACATTGATGGAAATGTTGTTATTGGTCTCAAACGTTGAAATATTCGTCAGCTTAACAGGAAACTGTACACCATTCCAGTTGAATAACGTCTGGAAATCAGGGTAAGAAGATGTGCGTTGTGGTACTCCCGTTGGTGTCACTAGTGCCGATACAACAGCCCATGCAAAGCAGCAATTATCATTATTTTTTACATTGACTATGGCGTGTTTATGTGCGATTTCGGTGGGGACAGCCATATATGAAGAACCCGTGGTGGGCGCAAATTTCAACAGGTTGACCTCTATATATACGAATTGCACCAGGAACCACCCTGAAACAGTTGTTACTAATCGATTAAACCAATAGTCATAACTGACACCAGAATCTTTGTGCTGAAATTCGGATTGCTTTGCATCCAATATGTTACTTATTCTTTGGAAATACTCTTCTAACACCGTCCCTACACTTAGAATATCATACTTAGTCTGAAAGGATTTCAGTTCTGTGCTTTCCCTACTGTTCAAAAAGTATAAACCAAACAGTTCAACATTACATTTTAAGGAGAGTTGTTTCTGCAACTGACTTTGTACTACTTTCAATACGTTTCCTTTAACGTATGCCATAAAGGTGGAGACATCAGTATGCATATTGCATGGAGACAGTCGGTACGACACAA
Source organism: Vesta saturnalis (assembly GCA_036346205.1). Lineage (NCBI taxonomy): Eukaryota > Metazoa > Arthropoda > Insecta > Coleoptera > Lampyridae > Vesta > Vesta saturnalis. The sequence goes on along the minus strand of JARFJB010002077.1, from coordinate 54,482 downwards.
TGCGTTGTTTAAACGCATTTCGGGTTACTTCGTCCCCAGTATCGATTGGTAAACAGACATTTGATCTATGCCTATTGGTTCTAAGGTGTCGCATACCGAGGTACACCCATTGAACAATCTGTGCAGTGCACACTCACCACTTTTTTTCGGTTGTACCGGTTCATCGCATTGGTCAGACTTTCGCTTCCTTGAGTTGCTCAACCCTGATGGTCCGGGTTTCGCATTATCCTTCGTATACTTTACTCCAGATGGTCCTGGTTGCGCAAAGGAATCAGTACCACGTCTATGTACTGCTTTGTAGTCGTCGGAAGTGCTTCCTTGCACCACATTGCCCCCTGTGGTTTGGTTTTGCAACGAAACCTCCTGCATGCGAGATGGTGGGTTAGATCCTGACATCCAGCATGCAGTTTTTTGATGTCGAAGTAGGGAATCCTTCCGAGAAAATTTCTTGAGACATTCGCATTGAAACATCTTGTTGCGAGCTGTAACAAAAAGTTTACATAAAGTATTTGTGTCTGCGTTACGTGTTTTGTTATGATTCCTTTTGTAACCAATTCTACTTCTTACACAATCCCGTTATTTTGCTACTTGTTTACTACTGTTTCAAAAAGAATCATACACAGCGATGCAAACGAAGACGCAGTGTAACCTATCGCCAGGAATAGGATAGTATACGATGGATATCTCAGGTTGAGGGATAAAGTAGTATATGAACTTATTGAAAATTGTACTAAGTTCTAAAAAGAGTTTATTGAAATTATTTCAAGTCCTAAAAAGATTTTATTGAAATTATTGTCCTATATGAATTTATTGCAGTCCCCAAATAATTATTTGCAAGAAGTACAACGAAAAATGAAAAAAAATTATTCTAAGTATCAAAAACTCATGCAATAATAAAATAAACACTTACTATTAATTGAAGATATGATGTAACACCACTTTATAACACTTGGAACTCTTTCACTTGCCGTATAACGATGGAATGACTCCCTAGTGGAACCGCTCCCTCTTAAATACAAAATTTCTAGTGGTGGCAGAGTGGGGGAAAGCAGATGGGGGCAAAAAAGTGGAAAAGTAGGTCAAGGTCAAACGCTTATATATAAGGGGGGATGGAGGCCTCCCACTTACATCATGAGTTCGTAATAAAGCGTGCTGGTTTTTATTCCAAAGCCTTTTTAATAACATATTTGAATATTTTTAAGAAAATAATCAATAACAAAACAATTTAGCTAAACTAAATTTTATATGTAGTACATAAACTTATTAAATAAAAAATAGAAACATAATTCAACAAAGTAACTAAACAAGTATATGATATCACACACATAAATCTGCTACTCATAATATATAAGTGTTTTTAATTTATTTAGCGATATTGTAATTGAGAAATTAAAACGTATAGTTAAATATGCTTATATCTACTCTAGTTAAGGCTAACTAGATACTTACTTACTAAATACTTATCTTTGAGGTTTTTTATGGTGTATTTTTGTATTAAAGTTATACAATCTAAACGTTTCGATAAGACAGTTATCTCCGTCAGGAGTATTAAAATTGTTAAAGATGTTGAAAACAATTTTGTGAAATTTGACAAATTAAAACATTAACATAAGCCTGCTATTAGTATAACAGTTTAGAAAACGTATAATACAAAAATACACCATAAAACAAATAAGTATTTAATAAGTGTGAATATGGTGAAAGTTTACATTTTCATAGATACTTACGTAATTTCTTTAAAAGCGTATAATTGTTAATTCCATATATGAAAATACAATATTATTTGTGGGCTTAAAAATAATATTTTTGGTTATTTTTTAAATTTATTACGTGAACATTTATATTTATCTAAATTTGCATATTGTAAATTACCATAAGAAATTATGCTTAATGAAAAAATTGCTTTCTTTGCAAACTAACGCACACTGCATATATATATATATATATATATATATATATATATATATATATATATATATATATATATATATATATATATATATATATATATATATATATATATATATATATATATATATATATATATATATATATATACTATGGCATAATATACGTAAAGGTAACAGTTTGGTCTGGTGGTAACCCTGGTAATGTGGTAGCCTTGGTACAGTGTATGTTCCAGCTTGGGAAAATGGGTTACACACTGCAACTTTTCTACCTTGGTAATGTGATAACCTTGGAATTGTTGAACATGAACGCACGATATTAAAGTAGGTCACACAGATGGCCTTGTAATTGTGGAACAGGAAAACGGGGTTTGTGACCTTGGGTTTGTGGAAACCTTGGAATTGTGGGGCCTTGGAAATGTGGTGTGTTCCAGAAGTCTCCAATCTTACCTACTATTGCGTTGTCGTCATCGATGCATTTTATCGCTACCTGCCAGCTGGCCAAGGGTTTTTTTTGTTATTTTAAATTTTTTTACAGACAGAGCGAGGGACAGGAAGAAAGAAAACAAACATGATTAAGATTTAAAAACAAACTACTGTAAGAGAGAGCACGAGTAGACCCAAAACATAGAACAAAAGACAAAACCAAAACAATCAAAGATATACCAAGACACACGAGGGTTAGGATACTTAGCTTCACCACTGCTGGCAACAATGGCTACTAAGCCTCCCCACCACGACAAGGCGTATCCTTTGGGGAGGTATTACTATTATTATTACTATTACTTTTTTTTTTTAATGACGTCAACTGTTAAGTTATTTGCCATGTTTTTCTTATCAGCTATTTTCTACCTTTTTGGTAAATACACTTATTTTATTTAATAAATGTATTTCTTTCAAGAAGTTTCTTTTTTTTCTATTTCTGGTCTTAGGGCTTGGCTAATTCCATTCTTTACCATTAGTCGAGTTTACCATTAGTTGTATGCAGTCTTCAAATATATGTAGAACGCTGAATATTTGAGAACAGTGGTTGCGGAGTGACCTCTCACTTTTCGTTAATAAGTATGTATGAGTGATTGCAGTGTGTCCTATCCTTAATCTGGTCAGTATGATGCTATTTTTTCTGTTTAGGTTTGGATACGCTTTTCTCTTTTGCGGCATAGGGATGTGTTTCTTCAGCAGCTTGTTTTCCCTATTCCATTCTTCTTCCCATATTTGCCAAATTTTACTTTTCAGTAGTGTTTCATTTATTGAGTATATGTCGTTCAGATGCATTTTACGTAGTTCTTCGTTAAGTCTGCAAATTACAGGTAGATTGAATCGGTTTTCTGTAATTGGTTCCTCTTTAAATAGGGCAGCTTTATTGTAGTGGTGAGGTGCGTCACGGATTTTGATAGCATATTTTAGAAATTGCCAAGTTCTTCTTAATTCTAGAGGTAGTACGCCTGCTTCTACTTTTACACTGCTGGAGGGACTTGTAAAGAATGCGCCTATTGCATAGCGTAGGCATAAGCTCTGTAAAGTGTCTAAGGGTTTGAGGTTCGACCTAGATGCTGCTCCATACGCTACAGATCCGTTGTCGATAATGGGTTGGATCAATGTTTTGTAGAGCCGTACTAATATTTCTCTATCGGCGCCCCACTTAGAGTTTGAGATGCATTTAATTACATTAAGGTGTTTTTTAACTTTTGTTATTATTGAATTTATGTGATGCTTCCATGTTAAAGTCGAGTCAAAGATTACACCTAGAAACTTGTACGATGGCACGCATTGTATCTTGCTGCGTTTAATTTATAGATTAGGTTGATGGTGAGGACTCCTTAATTTGCAGAAATGCATGCATACCGTTTTTATGGAAGAGATACGAAACCCTTTAGCATCTGCTTGTTGTATTGAATTAACGGCATGCTGAATATTTGCGTTATGCGAGGTATTTCCAGTTGATGAGGTAAAAATCACAATGTCATCTACGTAGATACATCGTCCAATTGAAGCATCCAAACCGGATGTTAGCTCATTCATTTAAATAATGAATAACGTGACACTTAGCGGGGATCCTTGAGGGACGCCGTTTTCTAGCGTACGTTTTGTAGACATGTGATCGCCTACTTTTACATAAAAACTTCTGTCCGTTAAGAAGGATTTGATAAATGTTGCCATGTTTCCCGTGATTCCCCACTCATGTATTTTTGCTAGCATTCCCGGTTTCCACACCATGCCATGTGCTTTCTCTAAGTCGAAGAAAACTGCTGTACAATGTCCCCTGTTGGTGAAAATCTCCTGAAAGCCGCTTGAGAGAAACAAAATATTGTCCCGGGTTGAGTATGACTTTCGAAATCCTGATTAGAATGTGTTTATCAGTTGGTGTTCCTCTAAGTGGTCGATCAATCTTGTATTCACAATTTTTTCCAAAATTTTCCCTAAACAACTTAGTAGTGATATTGGCCTGTAACTTGTTGTGTTAAGTGGGTTCTTTCCTTGTTTTGGAACGGGAATTATTAGGGCTGTTTTCCAGTCTGAAGGAAATTCTCCTTTTGTCCATATTTCGTTGTATAGAAACAGCAAGTCGTCTAATCCGTGGGGAGGGAGGTTTTTAATCATTCCATAGGAAACGTTATCGATACGAGGGGTTGTTTCTTTTACTGACCTCAGTGCTTGTTTTAGTTCACTAATTGAAATAGGGGAGTTGTATTTATTTGCATCTGCTTTTCCAAAGACAACGTTTGTAATTTTAGAGTTTATAATGTTGCTAAATTCCTCGCCATAGTTGATTGAAGAACTTGTTTCTTCGTAATGCACTGATATGCTTTCAGCAACTTTAACCGGATCTGATATTATTGTTCCATATTGCTCGAGTTTAATTTGAGGCTGCAGAACCAGTTTTCCTGATATGGCTTTTATTTTATGCCACATTTCGATGCATGGGGCTTTTGGGGTAAGTTCTGACACATACCTCTCCCATGATTTTCTTTTGAAGTCCAATATTAGTCGTCTTGCTATTGCTTTCGATATTTTGAAGGTAATGAGGTTTAGTACTGTAGGGCTTCGTGAAAAGATATTTAGAGCCCTTTTTCTGTTCTTTATAGCATTAGCTAGGTCTTGGTTCCACCATGGTACAGGTGGTCTTTTTAGCTTCCCCCTTGAAATTGGGACAGATTTGTTTGCCGCTTCGGCTATAACATTTGAGAAATTGACAACCATTACCTCAATCATTTGGTCTCTGTTTATATGTGTGATGTTATCTTTATATTCTTCCCAATTTGCATAATTTACTTCACTTCCATGAAGGTCTGGTATCTGGTCCCATGTATATTCCAATGCCAGTTGTGGAGAGGCTATGGTGAGATCAATTGCAGAGAAAGAGTTTGATCTTGAATTGAAGAAAGTGGGTTTGGTGTTATTTAGGAGAACCATATTGTTTCTTCCCAGAAACCCTTCTATTTTCTTTCCCCGAATATCCAACTTTGTAGACCCCCACAGTGGACTATGGGAATTAAGGTCTCCCATTAGTATGCATGGGGTAGGTAGTTGTGCTGTTAGGTTTTCGAGGTCTTCGGTTTTCCAATTATCTTCCGGTAAATATACGTTGCATAGTGCGATTTTTATCGGGAAATCTAAAGATATCGCTACTGCTTGTATTCTTGTTTTCAAGTCTACCACTTTGTATACAAAGTTAGTTGTGGTTAAAATTGTTACTCCACCTTTTGGTTTGCTACCGCATGGTTCATCGTATCTAACGCAATTAAAGTTTCTTAATTGAAACGTGCTCCCTTCCCGAAGATGGGTTTCTTGTAAACAGATGGCAAACGGCTCATATTCCCCAATTAGGATTTTCAGTTCCTCTAAACTTTTTTTACTTCCATTGCAGTTCTATTGTATTATTTTTGCTATGATTGGTGGGTACTATTTACAATGGATGATGTTGAATAATGTGGTTTGGATTGGGGAGTGTAGAAAGACATAACATTAATGTAATTATACATGAATAATAAATAAATAAATATTTTGTGAAGATATAAATATAGGTGTAAATAAATACTATGTGACAAAGGACATATATACGTGTAAATGGAGAATAAGATAAGTAAAAATATCACAGATTTAGAGTTATCACAAATTTGATAGATATCACAGATAGGCTATCACTTAGTCGTTGCGTTGCTGGTGGGCCGACTAGCGCTATTTTTCCTATTTTTGCTTCTTGGTCTGCCGACCTTTTTCTTCTCTTTACGAGCAATTGGGCGGATGAACTCCGGATTTAGGTTCATCTCCTCGCTTTCCCCTGATGGCGATGAACAGCTGGCGCTTGGCTTTCTTTTTTCACCTCTGGATTCATCTTCCATATTTTCCGATTCAATCCGGTTAGATGTAAATGAAGTTCTTTGCATAGAGCTGAACTCTTCCCTTATAATTTTTTTTTAGTTCACCGACTATTTCTGCGTTTTGAGCGATATGAGATGTGGGACCGGTTGTGTTTCTCGGAACTACCGAGACTTCTTCTTTGATTATCTTTCTGATTTCAGGAATTAAATCTTTTAAGGCAGTACTATGATTGGAAGATGCAGCCACGGTACCTTGTGTAACATCATGACCTCCTTAATTTTTGATTCCTTTTTGTAAGTGGGACATCCCTTCTATACCGCTGAGTGTTTCCCTGTACAATTAGGGCACTCTTTTGGGTCTTGACATGCAGTGCCTCCGTGAGTTGGTTTTCCGCATACGCATAGCTTTGCATTTTTACAATGGATCGCTGAATGCCCAAACTGTTGACAGTTAAAACACCGAAGTGGAGCTGGAATGTATGGTCTGACCTTTAAAGGGTGATAGCTGCTTTAATAAATTTGGGCAAGGTTTCTCTGTTAAAGGTCAGTATGTGGTTTGCAGAGTGTACCCATGTACCCTCCCTCTTAATTCTTATTCTTTTCACTTCTGTAACTAACTCATGGCTAAGGCCATCCTTAATTTCTTCGAGAGAACAGTTCAATAAGTCGGTACAGTATACGACTCCTTTGCATATATTTAGGGTTGGATGAGGGGTTACCTAGACATTCATTTCGGCAAATCTTTTGACTTGTAGTAGCCTATTAGATTGTGGTCCTGATCTACATTCGATTAGTATTTTGCCTTTAACCTTTTTGATACTATTTACATCACCAAGTCCAAATAAAGTTTTAGATATTAGAAAAGGGCTAACTTTAATAAAGTCATCATCTTTCCTTTCTAGGAGCAGAAACCGGGACCATGCGGATTCCTTTTCCTGCTTGCCTCTTCTGGCAATTTGACTACGCTCTCTACCCTCAGCGCCTATTTCGGAGGATAAGTCTTCATTTAAAACTGTGTGACTCGTAGAATTCCCACAGATTGGGATGAATGTGCGTCAACTATAGCAGTGCACCCATATTATAGCAGGGCTTGATACTGTGAAGAGGCGCCCGTTTCTCCACAGGCGTTTCAGCGCTAGTAGAGAGGAAAAGGAAGGGGACTATCAGCTTTCGCTGGGAGCCTGAAGAGAATAAGAGCTGGAGCAAGGGAGCTCCGACAGAAAAGAGTTAAAGTGAGGGAAGCCACTCAAGACTAGTGTACTTCCAGCTAGGAGGGACGCAGAGTTGCCATCCCTGTCCTCGTTAGGTACGAGGCCTCACGTGGACTGGTCCGCGACACCTTACTCTCTAGATCTAACAGTGGCGGTTTAACGCCACGAGCTCATATTTCGGTGTTGACTTTACATCACTTTTTTTTTAATGATTGTGGACCTGAACAGGCTAAATAAGGCCTATCGTGCTAAAGCACTCAGGAACACTTAGGAGGATGGATAGAGGGTTAATGAATTGCCAATAGATGCCTATGAACAGCCACCTTAAATTTTCTCGATCATTTGCAAGGTCACTCCCCTATCCGCCACCTGGAGACGCGCCTAGTAGGTAGTCCAACCCCTAGGTATTATTATTATTCTTATTCTTATTATTATTATTATTATTTTAAGTGCATCAATAGCTGATGGTTATTAGCACTTTACATCTCCTAAACTTTGCTAATTTCATTTAAAAGAAAAGGGTTTGTCCTAGATTTTATCTAGGAGATCGCAATCCTCAAGGAACTTCATGTAGCGTTTAGCGTCATGTGCTGAGTATTTTAGGATATCACTCACCTCTGCATTTTCAATATCGCAAGTTAATCGCATTTGGTTTAGCTGCGGACATTCCACTAGTAAACGTGTAACGGTAAGATCGCCTTGACGTTTATCGCAGACAGGGGAAGCAGCGCTCTTTAGAAGATATAACGACGTAAAAATGGTATGTCCTAATTTCAACCTTGTGATAACCACCTGCTCCCTACGAGTCAGCTTTCTTGTCTTGCAGCCGCTAACTGAATTTGTGATTGATCTCGGATGACCACCACTCTGTGTCCATTCTTCTCTTCATTTGTCAAGCACTTTTGTTTTGACATTGGATATCTGTAGCTTTTTGTTTAGGTGAAGTAGCTTTAGCTCCGCGGAATGGTCGGTTCTCCATGGCGGGTTCTCTAGAATGTATGTCAGGTCACGGACTGTCAAAACGAGAGATAGTTCTTCGGCGGTTTCAAGAGCTGTGTAGAGATAGGGAGTATATCTATCATAGACATTTGCGTTGGTGCCTCTTATCAGCATCGATCTCACTGGATTTTTGCTTCCCCATATCCTGATTTTCGCCATGTATGATAGTGCCATCATGGATCTTCGTTTGTCTAGAGATGGTAGGCCAGATTCCACATATAGGCTAGATCTGGGAGTAGTATGGAATGCTCCAATTGCGTATCTGATTCCCGCGTTGTGAACGCTGTTGAGGTTGTTTAAAGGCGACTGTGCTGCCGAACCGTACACGATCGAGCTATACTCCATATTGGACAACACCAATGATTTATACAAAGTGAGCAGTTGATCCCTGTGAGCGCCCCATTTTGTGTGTGAGATACACTTAATGAGGTTTAACGTTCTGATGGTTTTCGCTTTGGTGCTATCAATGTGAGCTTTCCAGGACTGACGATCATCCCAAGTCAACCTCAGGTATGAAAATTCAGACTCACATTGTAGTGTTTGGCCATTCATCGTAAGACATGGTCTGTAGTGTGGTGTACGGAGGTGGCAAAAATGCATGCACTTCGTTTTAGAGCTCGAGAACTTGAAACCTCTTTCCGCGCCTGATGTCACTAAAGTGTCGATCGCCGCCTGTATTTGACGGTTTACGTCAGATTTCAGACAATCAGAAAGAAAGATGACTATATTGTCGATGTATATGCTTCGACAGATGTTAGGTTTCAAGTCATCACAGATGTTGTTTATGGCTATGGCAAAAAGTGTTACGCTCAAGGTACAACCTTGAGGGATGCCATTTTCGAGTACACGCCGACTAGATGTTCCTTGGCCTACACGGACACTAAAGTGTCTTTCGCAGAGAAATGATAAAATAAGGAAAGGCAAATTGCCTCGATAACCCCACTCGTGTAGATGTTTTAACACTCCGAATCTCCACGTCATGTCGTATGCTTTCTCAATGTCGAAGAAAATGGCCGTTAGATGGTGCCTGGCATCGAAACTGTTCATGATGGACAGTGAACAAGGTTGTCCAACGATGATCTTCCAGCGCGAAAACCGGACTGATGGTTCATCAAATGGTTATTTCTCTCCATGTACCAGACGAGCTTTTTGTTCACCATCGATTCGAGAAGCTTACTCAAGCATGACGTGAGACTTATAGGACGGTAATTTTGGGCCATCAAAGGATCTTTGTCCTTCTTCAGCAATGGAAGAATGATGGCTTCCCTCCAATACGATGGGTATGTGCCTTCGGACCATATCCGATTAAACGTCGCTAGTATCGAATTTTTAAAATCATCGTGAGCCTCTTTACAGAGGCATTCTGTCTTCACCGGGGCAGTTCTTTTTACATTTGGCCAGAGCCTGGTCAAACTCCTGCCACGTGAACGGGACGTTGTAGTCGAGCTCGATGTCCGTATGAAAATCGAGGTTACGTTCGGAAATCCGTTTGCGTTCGACAAAACTTGCGTCTGAATTTCGTGAGCTGCTGACCTGCTCAAAATGGTCCGCAAATTTCTCAACTATCTCTTGTGGATCGTCTACTACAATATCGTCTACTCGTAAAACAGGAGCTCGCAGAGGTTGTTTGCACCCGGAGATCTTACGGACTTTCTTCCATACTAGCGATATCGGAGTGTCGGGGTTTATAGTGGACACGTACCTTTCCCAGGACGACCTTTTGCTCCGTAGTATCGTTCGCCGGGCCTCTGCTCTGGCACGTTTGAACGCGATCATGTTTTCGAGCGTCCTATGTTTTTTTGAAAACATTGAACGCTTTCTTTTTACGTGTGATAACCGCTTTTACGTTGTCGTTCCACCACGGGACTAGCTTTATCCTGGAGTGATGACCCCCGGATTTGGGGACAATATCCGTCGCCGAGTTCGTGAGGTGATCGATCAGGATGGCTATCTCATGGTCGATGTTTGCACCGTCTGGAATCGCCAGGGCAGGCAAGTTCGATCTAAACATGTCCCAATTTGCTTTGTCGATGTTCCATCTTTCAGGAATGTAACAGTCGGAAGCTTTCCATCTGACTTTTGGTGTAATGGATGTGGAGCAGAAGGAAAGGGCAATGACCGAAAAATTATTGGATCGAGCGTTAAAGAAGGTATGTGTACCTTCGTTCAATAGCGTTTGACTGGAATTGTTAATAATAAGATTTTCTAGCAGACGGCCAAGAGCGTCTAATTTATCCGAACCCCAAACTGGATTATGAGCATTGAAATCGTCAACGATCAAATACGGATCCTGTAGCTGGGTAAGTAAATCCTGTAGGTCATCGAGGGACCAATCAAAACTAGGTAAGTATATGTTGCACACGTAGATAGTGAAAGGATGTATGATTTTTACGCATACCGCTTGCAGATTGGTGGTGAGCGGTACCCGTCTCATTCTTAGGTCCTTTCTGACGGCGACAACTACTCCACCGTTCGCTCGTTGATCGATTGCAGCACTCTGTCTTATAATTTCGTACTCCTTTAGGGAATACGGTTGCCCTGGTTTCAAGTGGGATTCTTGTAAGCATAGACAAAAAGGTCTATATTTACTGATTAGTAGCTTCAAATGGCAGTATCTTGCTATTAGGCCGTTTCAATTTCATTGTATGGTGTAAGACATTTTAAAGATTTAATGAAAAAACAAAAGACATGTGAACAAAATTATGTAAATATAGACTAAGAAACACGAATAAAATAAATAAGTAACAAGAATATTATATATAAGTAAATAAATAAATAACACAGAATCTCTGATCTTTTCTCTAAGGAGGATATCACAGAATATAGAACAGAATTAAAGTAAGGGAAGCCACTCAAGACTAGTATAAAATTATTATTATTATTATTATTATTATTATTATTATTATTATTATTATTATTATTATTATTATTATTATTATTATTATTATTATTATTATAAACTATACCAACAAGAATTGTAATGCACTCTTGCGAATGCCTGATCGAAACATCCAAATGTACATGCATACCGTTAAAACAAGTACACGAAACAAAGTATTTAGGATTAATCATCGACTCACAGCTAAAATACTGTAAATACATTGACTACCTATACACTAGAACCAAAAAAATTTCTGGTTGTTTCTATTTACTAAAAAGGTTTACAAATGCAAAAACATTAATTATTGTATACAAAACATTAGTTGAATCCGTGATAAAGTACGCAATCCGAGTGTGGGGCTGTGCCGACCTTGTCCATGTCAATAAATTGGAGTCGTTGCAAATAAAATTACTACAGCTTATCCATGGAAACCAAAACCTACAAAAAAAAGATTTACTTAGAGTTACAGATACTCTTACTCCACTTGGATTCTATAAGTACCACAACATACTCACCTACTACGGAGATTGTGATTATAAAGTACCTTTAGCACATCATCATCAAACCCGAAGAACATTGTATTCAATCCCAGGGTACTTCAACAAGTATGGAGAACGTTCACTGAAGTGCGCGATTCCCAAATTATTTAATTCCATACCTAACAGCATAAGATACCCTAATAGATTAGGAATTTTTAAAAAATAATTAAAAGCGTGGATACAAAAATACACTTTAACTTACACGTATTAATTATACACTTTCGACTTAATGTTTTAGTGATTACAAAATTGTATATAATTTATATCTTGTTTATCAGGAATGATCTTTAATTTAATGTATGATGTTCTTTGATTTATATAATTTATGCTTTATTTACCCGGAGAGATTTTTATTTTTATTTTATACCTTGTTTAGCAGGAATGATATTTATTTTATGTATGATGTACTTTGATTTATATAATTCATACTTTATTTACCCGGAATGATTTTTATTTTTATTTTATTTATTTTTGAGGATAATTCATCATTATTCGTTTTCTTGAAACTGTTTAAAACACGAACAAAGTTGTAAACTCATTTATAATTTATTATTGTCTATTACACCATCATGTTATTATTTTTTTTTCTTCTTTCTTCATTTATTTATATTTTAACTATTTTGCTAATAAGTGCGATATCGAATGTTTAATAACAAAATTTTTGCACAGTGTCAGATAGAGTATACTGTATTATATATGTACCTAACATGTTAAAATAACAATTTAATTGTAAATGATCGTAATGTAAACACGGGAACCAACCCATAAGTCTTGCAGACTTGGTGTTTTTCAAAACTCATTAATAAATTAACCAGGACTTTCAAGGTAAGTTAATTCGTGCATTTTATGCCTTTTTCGTAAATAATTTTTTTTGGGTTATAATAAAATAAAAAAAGTTTATTTTGGAAGCTTGTTTCCGAAAAGGCCAAAAAGGTGTAGATGGAAACTGGAAGTATTCAGTACGATTATGTGTTGAAGAATATCGAAATCACTTTCAGAACATCGAATTAGATGATGATGTTTTATGTCGACACATTCGAAGAATTTTTAGTCGTTTTCATGAGCACGACAGTGCTTGCAAGGAAAATCTACGGGTCGCACAACTGTACTTACAGAGGAAGTAGTGGAAAATGTAGATGTAAGAAGTGCGACAAAACCTTTAAGACAATTGGCCCAGTAAACAGGTAAATTTGCATTATACAAAACATGATTGACTTGTATGTTTAAGCAATAAAATAAAAAGAATCTTAAAAACCAAAACATTAAATAAGTAAAGATAGATTGACAACATTGTGCATATTTCAATATAAGCAATTGTTAGAGGTGTTTCTTATGATACATGCCATAAAGCAATCAAACGTCTATTTCATTTTAATTCTTACACAATAACGGTTGTGCAAGAATTACTACCTTTATATTTTCAAAAGCGTTTAGAATATTACCGATGGTTCAACAACAACTTAAGAGATGACGAAATACTGAACTTAAGTTTCTTTACGGATGAAGCATTGCTACATTTATCTGGTTATGTGAATTCGCAGAAAATCCACAATGAAATTGTTTTATAGATAATTGCCAAGTTTGATTTTATTTTTCTAATTTTAACTGTAATAATAAACATATACCTACTGCATTATGAACGTAAATATAATTAAATAAAGCTGAATTTAAAAAAAATTAAGTGTTAATTCAAAATAATAGATATTTATGTATTAAGGGCATAATCAGAAGATTATGCCCTAATGTTAAAAGCCCGACGCGAAGCGGAGGGCTTTTATATTCCTGAGAGCCATAATCTACAATTATGCCCGTGGTACATACAATGTTTTATTTTATTTTGCACCATGAAACTGGAACAAAATATTAAAAAGATTCAGTATTTTCGGCAAGTTTTTAAATGCAAATGCAGTGAAATAAAGTCGACAGTAGGCTAATTTGTTGTTACTAAGATACTGTGATATTGCTAAATTGTTGCTAAGGTACTGTTTGTTTGTAAATAATTTGCATTCTAAAATGGAAGGTGAAAACGCAAAAACTTATTCACAAGAAATTTTAGATGAATTTGAGGCCGCTCAAGCAAATCCAAGTAAATCGAAATATTTATACATAAAAGAGTACGAAAAGCTTTGCGCGTGGCCGCAAAAAATGTGTCCACAAAATGTGATGAAAAAGTTGTGATGGCATACATGTCATTAATATTATTATTATTAATAAAGGTTGTATAGTAAGGTTGTTGTTTCAATAATTTTTTCAACTTACGTGACATATCATGTCATGGGTTAGCTGTCAATCATGCTGCTTAACAACAATGACATTTCCGTACTATAAAGACCGCATTACGCCCGCATTTGGGGGCGTATAAAGAACATTATGGTGGCAAAATAAAATAAACGTAAATTACAATTTTTGACGCCTACATAATAGGCAATTCGTCATCCACGAAATTTTTTGTCATTTATGGTAGTATATATTTTAATATCTGCATTTACGCGACTGGATATAGCACAATTTTCATTTTAAGGATGCGGAACAGTAGTACTGTTCTAGGAGCGGCACGGTCAACCAATAATGATCGCACTGTACATACCATTTTCTTTGATTTTAGAATTAATCTCGTTTGCAATATTATTTGGGCTGACCATGTAACCGGCTCTCTTATCTCCGCTAGTATTCAAAATCCATTACTAAACTTGGTGGAAAGAAATGCAATTTTACCATTTCAGTTTAATGAGCTGTTTGTTGGAAAGAATGCATGGCTTTCTAGATAACTCGTAAAAACGATTTTTGTATTGTTTCGTTCGATGCCTGTGGTCTTCCTTAGTATTAACTTTAGAAAGAATGTGTAAAGGAAAAAGTTGTAGGTCTATAACACTTGAGTTCTGACGCAAACTTGCGTTTTTCCTTTCCATTTTCACGTATATATATATATATATATATATATATATATATATATATATATATATATATATATATATATATATATATATATATATATATATATATATATACCGGTATTACGTAATTGAGAATTTACATACATAGTAGAGAGTTTCGTTATTCGTGTGTTACATATATACTTAATGTGCGCACGAAAAAGTGTTTTAAGTTCTTACGTACTTGAAATATATCCGACACCACTACGAATGTGCCTGCTCACAAGGTATGGTTTATATAAAATTAGAAAACAAAGTATTGAAATATTTGTTGACAAATGTCAAATTAAGTACATAAACAAAGTTATATACCACATTTTTGTTTACGTATTTAAAGTAACGATTACAAAATAGTTATTTGTTTCATCGGTACAAAAAATGTCAGTTTTCGGGATGAGGAAGAAAGTTGTTGCACGACACGACGCGGAGTTCAGCAACCTTCCGAGTTCCGAAAATTCATTTTTTGCACGAATGAAACAAAATTTTTTCTCCAGCCACTTTTATCTTCATGTTCTGTCATTTATTTGCAGTTCACTACGTTTTTGGGAACCCTTTGTTTATGTCCCTATCAGTATCAGTCAATGCTATTTTATACCAAATGAGTATTATTCTACCTTTTAGTGAAAAAAAAAAATTAACGGCGACTGCAAATGTCGATTTTATGTTCATAGCAGATATTCACTCAAAACATTTAAATAGTTTTACAGTTGCCTAGAACCAAAATAAAGAGCAAAATTATATTGAATACCAATACTTATTTATGACTGAAAACATTTGAGATGAAGATGGGCAAGTTTTAAAATTGTGTTTATTTTAGTAGTGACATCCAATGAACGTCATTCAAATGGAGATGATGCTTAGTAAAGGTCAAATTAGTTTTTATATTTCGATGTGTCTAAACACTCGTAAACGCATCGTTTGTAGTTCGTTTGTAGTTCGTTTGTAGTTCGTTTAGAAACTTCTTAGAAGCATCGTTTCTGGTAACTTTTCTAGTGTTTTTTCAGGTGTAATATTATTTTGACATGTCAGTTGGTTAGTTGTTTAATCAAAAATTATAACATGCGTAAACTTCTTTTCTGTCAAATATGACATTAGAATATTACCAACCCAAACATCTCAAAAATTCTATTTAATGAATTTAGTCAGTTTTGACACAAATTTTGTTGATATTTTTAAATTATTCTCCTCAATAGAAAAAATAGCGTAAAACACACGTTTTACAAGTCACTTGGCGCACTTATCCGATTGGGAACCTTGTCGCTACACTCCTCGGGCCCTAAACCTGGATGCGTGCGTCAATAGAGTGATTTATGATACTTGTGTTTTAATATACCATTTTCTACTCCTACATACGTAACACACGAATAACGAAATTTTCTTCTATATGTGTAAATTCTCCATTACGTAATATGGTTACGTAATGAAAATTAGAACTGTTACATAATATATATATATATATATATATATATATATATATATATATATATATATATATATATATATATATATATCTCCTGTACCATCAAATATATCGAAAAAAGATTTTCAAAAGTTATTAAGGGTTAAGAGATTCCTACAATTCTGCATTTAGCACCGAAATTTGTATAGCATATTTTTGCAACATTGCCAATTAAATTGAAAAATTTCTTAAATTTGTGAAAAAACATGGGTTTATGGAATTTGTAATATTTTTTAACTTGTAATAACTGGAAACAAAACGGAAACGGAAACAGAAAGAGGAGTGATGACAGAAGTCCCCTAAGATAATACAGATTAATGTTTTTTTACAGGATGTTTTATATGGTCATGCCAAAATGGGAACTTTAAACCTAATTTTCGAAAGTTTTTTTAAATGGAATAACCAAAAAGAAAAAAGTCTAACGGTGTCAAGTCTGGTGAATTCGGTGGCCAACGGTTTACACTAATGATTCTATCTTCAAAGAAGTCTCGTAAATAATTAATTGTAGCCTGTGCAGTGTATGGGGTAACGGAGTCATGCTGGAAATACCCGTTTCGTAATTCACGATCATCCAAATTATTAATAAATGGTTCTAAAAGTATTTCCCTGTATCTTGCCGCAGTAATTGTGCCATCGAAAAATACTGGTCCAAATATTCGTTGTCGCGACATTGCTATCCAGATACCGACCTTGATATTTTATTACTTGGGTTTGTAGGGAATTTAATCCTCGTTAACTTTCGTAAAGATCTTCCTATGCCTATCTCTACTAAGTTTGGTGGTATTTCGATTTAAACTCTAGCAAAAAACTGAATGTTTTCACCATTGTCGTTTTTCTAGTCACCTATGACAAAAAAATATTATCATTTTAAAGAAAACGTTAGTTTGGTACTTTGTTTATTAATTACCATCAATATAAACATGAAAGCAAGGTATCCATAGTGGAAGATATGCCACAAAGCATAGGGTGTTCATTAGAAAATGTCATCAAGTTATCGACTGTCATGTTACATTTTAATTCTGTCAAAGCACAAGGTCAAATGAAATAAGAATACAAAAACCTTTTTCGATGTATCTGTCTTCTTTCAACATAAATCTAAAGCCAACTTGATGACTTTTTCTAATGATGATCCGATATTTTAGCGTTTCAAGCTTGTGGACAAATATTACATAATTACTTGTTCAAAGAGGCCACCGTTAACTTGAATACACAATTCAATACGTTTTTCAAAAATATAAGTTATGTTTCTACTCATTTCCCGGCCATGGTACTGGTGTTCCTGTTCCAATCCACTGCCGCCCATATGTTTCATTTAAAAAAGTTAGTAATTGGCCCTGTATAATGCACAGAGGCTCCATCATGTAAGAACCAAAGACGTTCACGAACTTCATTTGGTATCTGAACCATCAATCGCGGTAAATTATATTGCATAAATCCAAATATACTTACCCAGTCACTCTTCCCTCAAAAATATGGTCCAACAACATAGTCTCCTACAACCCCTCCCCAAACATTGAAAGACCATTTGTTTTGTGATTGGGTTCTTATGAAATGGGGATTGCTTGTAGCATAATAATGAATATTATGCCTAGTCACGTTTGCATGTTGCTTCATCACAAAAGAGTATTAAATGTGCAAAATTTGGTTCTTATCTCGCTTTCTGATGCAACCATGCATAAAGATTCATTCGCCTCTGAAAGTTTTCTTCATTTAATTCTTGCAATAACTGAACATGATAAGGATGCATTTTGTTTGCTGTCAATATATTCTGAATCGATGATCGTCTAATATCTAATTGATTAGAAATATCTCTTTGAACAGTGTATGGATTTTCAGTTACTGTGAAACGTACATTTAAATGATTGTCTTCGGTTAAAACACGTTCTAATCAGCAACATTTGGGAACAGAGATGAAAACGTTGAAAACAGTTATACAGAAAAAAAAAACATCCAAGAGGCACAAAACCCAACAAGAAGTAAAAACGACGAGGAGAAAGAGAAACCAACAAACAAAATACTTCCACCAATTTCAAAACAGACAAAAAAAATAGGAACAGAAAACGGAAAGCTAGCAAAATGAAAACGGAAAAAGTGAAAGTAGAGAAACCCATCAAAGGAGTATATAAGCAGGAAACTACTAGAACACACTTCAGTTCAGTTTGAGTAACGAGGAGCAGAGCAAAACTATTAGCGACCTGAGTATGGCAAATATGACTTTGTCGAAACGTCGTCAAAACAATATAGGTTCATATCCGAGCCTCAACGATACACGAGGACATCAATCCGGAAAAAGTAAAATTAGAAATAATATAAATATATATATATATATATATATATATATATATATATATATATATATATATATATATATATATACGTGCGAAAATGGAAAGGAAAAACGCAAGTTTGCGTCAGAGCTCAAGAATTATAGACCTACAACTTTTTCCTTTACACATTCTTTCTAAAGTTAATACTAAGGAAGACCACAGGCATCGAACGAAACAACACAAAAATCGTTTTTACGAGTTATCTAGAAATCCATGCATTCTTTCCAACAAACAGCTCATTAAACTGAAATGGTAAAATTGCATTTCTTTCCACCAAGTTTAGTAATGGATTTTGAATACTAGCGGAGATAAGAGAGCTGGTTACATGGTCAGCCCAAATAATATTGCAAACGAGATTAATGAAGAGGCAGAGGGATTTACAAACTTCGGAATGTTTGTCAGACATGATAAACATTTAAGGATGCAAGAACAGTTGAACAGCAGAAACCTAAGTTGGATTTGGGTTTAATGTTAGGTGCGGCGTCATTGGTTCAACAATTCTTAATCCGTACATTTTTTATGGGACATTAACTTGTGATCGATACGTTCACTTCACAATTTTGGAAATATGTTAGAGGAATTACCCTTACAAACACGTTGTATACTCGAATAAGTACAACACGGTGAGTCACCACCACATAATCAGCTAACGGTATGAAATCATTCCCGAACTCGTTGCTCAGGAAGGAACACACCTGTTGCATGGCCTCCCGAATGCTCCGATCTGTCTATTTTACATTTTCATCTATGGGAAATGGTAAAAGGCAGGATATTTCCAAGGTCGTATGGCACCTTAGAGCAAGTGTAGTGGAAGCCTTTTTCAACATTGAGGAATTATTTTAAAGAGGTTTAACCTTTGCATTAATCATAATGGTGGACCTTTTGAACATCTTTAGTCTTAGGTACTTTTTTTAATTTAATTATATTATTTTGATATTAATTTATTCATGCTCTAATTTTTATTGTTGTTTCTTACCGTTTGTTATTCTACGTTTGTTTGCTGAATAAATTAAACAAGGTCGTTGGAAGGGAGGTTGGAAAGTAAGTTATAATCCGGCTCAAAGTCCTAATAAAATCCTGGCTTGATTTAACTCGGTTCAAAAGTTGTGTAATGTCGTATTCAACCGCTCGCCAAAATCAAATTCCGCCCCTAAAATTCAATTATTATTTGGATTATGGATTTTTTAGTCTTTACATACATAGTAGGTGGGTGGTTGCGTGTCTGCGTACGTGTGAATGTGAGGGTATATGAGTGCGCGTGTACGAGCGAGCGTGCGTGCGCGCGTGTGTGTGTTTATGCGTGTATGCGTGTACGTACTTAAACTGATGTATTTAAGCTTGTTTTCACTTCTCCTGGGGCTGATTACATATTGGGAGAAATTCAGCGGCGGAGAGGAGGGTTTATTGGTAGGTGTTTTCGATTTTCATCAAATAATTTATTTAGTGTTCACATTTTTTCAATATCTGAATTAAATTATTAAATTTATTTCTTTTAATTTCCATTTTGTAGGTTGGAAGATCGAGTGTTGTTTCACACCAGATATTTTTAATTACCATTTTCTGTAAATGTAATGAGTTGCCGCCATTGCATAGCGATCTCTTCTGTTTGCTTCGACGTTTGTACCACATTCATAATTTTATTTTGGCTTTAATAATGGTTGTGACGATTACTAAAGCCGCAATTTGTTCACTTGAGGTCGGGTCTGGTGATTTAAGCGTTCCTAAGCTTTTTCTTCTAAGATTCTATCTGATTTATGTCTACATGGTAAAACATTTTGCTAATATCGGGAAGTTTTCAATGAGTATTTAGTGGATTAACACCATGGTCACCGCGTGCACGAGGATCGAAAAACAGTAACCAGGTATTCACCAATCCGCTGCACGCATTCGCTTCTTAACTAATATTGTACACCCAGATGTATGGAGCAGGGTATTTATCCTTAAAATGAAAGAAAACAACAAACTATAATTATTAAAATTTCTGTATTGGGATAATATTAGTAAATGCTGTACATTGGATGAGAAGAGCGCTAGTACAATATTCCATTAAGCACGCAGTGTTATGTGAATTAATGTTATAGTTGGCATTTATAACACCTTCAACGCCTATAAATAGGCGGTAATTGACAATTTCTTGTATAAACTTTTCATATATAATACCAAAATTATCGATAATCCGGGAAAAAGCGGTGTTGCCTGGAAACTGCATGAGTTGGTTTTCTCTGTTGGTTAAAAGTTTAACTAACAGAGAAAACCAACGAATGCGGTTTCCTTAATGAAACAACGCTTTTTCCAGGATTATCTGGTTAATTTTCATGCACGCGTCGTAATCGGTAGAATATTTCCAGAATAGAAATATATATATATATATATATATATATATATATATATATATATATATATAAAGCAAACGAACAAAACTTCAGTTAATTAAGTAAGAAGGTTACAAAATTTAATAAATGAATATAACCTTTATTTAATTAATTAAAAATTTGAATTTGAAAAACGACAAAACTTTTTAATTACTAACTATGTAACAAAATTTAGAAAACGAACAATACTTACGTCCAAATAAATGCCTGATGTTTCACTATATTCTTCGGAACACTCTTTTCAATATTGCTCTCAATGGTTTCTCACGAAATTTTACGAAATCGTTTCATAACTTAACTTAAATTTTTTAATGTGGCTGTCAGTGTTTGACAAATGCTTCTTGTTCATAACAAGAATAGCTCTGTTACTATGGTAGTTGAGTATGACGTCATTGCAGTTGAATTACCGCTGTAATACATAAAGTTCAATGGGATTATCGCTGTATTCCTAACGAAGTTGCATTGCTGTATAGGAGTAAATTATACATGAGGGAAATATTCATAGAAACATGCAAGATTGCACGATTTAAGAAGTGTTAATCGATAGCTCACTGTATCCTTTGAATTGAATAGTCTTCAACACCATGAACATCAAATGCACTAGAACAGTAATTGTAGTGTTCTATCCTAACAGTTTTTAAAATTCTAGCATAGCCTTTAACCCTTTAACCCGTTGTAATAAGTGAACGATTCGATAGATAGAGATTCATAATGTAAATCATAGGGTATATCCTTTTCTATTATATTTGACCAATTAATTTGACTTAACTAAAATACTTAGCTTTTGGGTTTTTTAAATGGTGTCCTTTTATATTTATATTTCATATAAATCTGTACGTTTGGATAACTGTTACAGTTACCGTCCTCATGCTACTAATATAGCAGTTTGATAAACGTATAAAGCCAACTATGGAATCTAATTTTAGTAAAGAATAACTAGATCCTTAACAAATTAAATGTTATTAAACTGACTTGAAGGTGACAAACCAGAACACCTTGTAACGGCCGAAGGCTGACAGTAAAAATGTATTAATCAAAGAGTAAATTTGCAGCCACATTCATCACTTTGTACTTTTAGATATCGCTAGGTCACACATATTTTAAAGGGTTTGCACTGGGTGCTTTGATTTAACCCTGCTAATTCCATGTTCAATAATTATAAGTTGCTAACTGATTGATCTCAACTTACTACGCTATGGTTTATATAAGAAAAATGTGTCCTTGGCTTGAGTTCAACTTGTCAAAAATCTTACCTTAACCTATTTTTAGTTTAGACAACTTTGTGACCTTGACTCAAATGTCAGTTGGTTAGTTGTTTAATCAAAAATTATAACATGCGTAAACTTCTTTTCTGTCAAATATGACATTAGAATATTACCAACCCAAACATCTAAAAAATTCTATTTAATGAATTTAGTCAGTTTTGACACAAATTTTGTTGATATTTTAAAATTATTCTCCTCAATAAAAAAAACACTTGGCGCACTTATCCGATTGGGACCCTTGTCGCTACACTCCTCGGGCCCTAAACCTGGATGCGTGCGCCAATAGAGTGATTTATGATACCTGTGTTTTAATATTCCATTTTCTACTCCTACATACGTAACTCACGAATAACGAAACTCTCTTCTATATGTGTAAATTCTCCATTACGTAATATATATATATATATATATATATATATATATATATATATATATATATATATATGCATACATATACAACGTGATCAATCTCAAGTGTACTGTAGTGGTATGACAAAAATTCCTAGTTGTTAATATTGTTGTGTTTTGCAGTTAGCTGCTTTGGATTTTTAGTATGGTTTTAGTCGTTTTAGTTTATGTCAGTTTATGTCATATTATACCTTCGTTTTTCACTTTTGTATTTTCTTGAGTTATTTATAAACTGTCTATATCAAGACAAATTATATATTCTGAATTTCAAATTGTGATATCGAATTTAATCGTCATGCCGTTTTCAATCGAACACGACACATTCATTGTTGTGGCTCATTTTCGTAGCGGCTTCCAAGATGGTAATGGGCAATGGCATTATTCATTGCAATCATGCATCGATCAATTTACTGTTGAGTACCCAAATGAAAATATTAGTTACGAAACATTTAGTCAACATCGTAATCGATTGATAGCTCGATTCATGGAAACTGGTAGTGTTTTAAAACGCAAACGTGAAGCTTCGGCTACTGTCTTAACAGAGGACACCTTAGCAGATATCCAAGCAAGGATGAATGCAAGCCGCAATAAATCTTTGCGAAAACTATCTGCACAAACACGTATGAAAAATTTTACCATACAAACATAATTTTACATAAATAATTTTTGGATGTATCCTATGGAATTGTCCACACTGTAGTAAAGATGAATTTAC
This sequence comes from Vesta saturnalis, assembly GCA_036346205.1. Taxonomy (NCBI): domain Eukaryota; kingdom Metazoa; phylum Arthropoda; class Insecta; order Coleoptera; family Lampyridae; genus Vesta; species Vesta saturnalis. Next base: position 31,144 of record JARFJB010002077.1, on the reverse strand, counting down.
ATGTGTACCCCTACAAGGTGTCGGTATTACAACAGTTGCGAGATAGAGATTTTCAGCTTAGAGTAAACTACTGTCAATGGTTCAACAATACGATGAACAATGATTGACTGGATGTATCTTTTTTTTCTGATGAAGCTTGTGTTTCATCTGTCCGGTTACATAAATAGCCCAAATTATCGTACGTGGTCTGCAGAAAATCCACATGTATTTCGAGAAACTACCTTACACCCTATCAAGGTCGGTATCTGGATAGCAATGTCGCGACAACGAATATTTGGACCAGTATTTTTCGATGGCATAATTACTGCGGCAAGATACAGGGAAATACCTTTAGAACCATTTATTAATAATTTGGATGATCGTGAATTACGAAACGGGTATTTCCAGCATGACTCCGTTACTCCACACACTGCACGGGCTACAATTAATTATTTACGAGACTTCTTTGAAGATAGAATCATTAGTGTAAACCGTTGGCCACCGAATTCACCAGACTTGACACCGTTACACTTCTTTCTTTTTGGTTATTTAAAAAACAAAGTGTTCAGCAGAAGATTGCATACTCTTCAAGAATTGCGAGATGCTATAACTCATGAAGTTCATAATATTGGTGCCGAAATGTTACAAAATGTATTTGCGAATATGCAACGTAGGGTGATCTTATGTTTACAATTTAATGGCGGTCATTTTGAACATATGCTGTAAAGCAAAGTGTGATAATTAATGTGTACCTATGGAGTTAAAAAAAATTTGTAAAAGACATTGTCATTCCATAAACATGTACTGTAAATTTTATTTAATTATAATGAAATTATAACATTTAAATACTTAAGATTCATTAGTTTGTAATGATTTAATCCAATCATTAAATAATATTTTATTTATTGTGTTGTATTTTATAGGGATGCAGTCTAATCAAATACTAAATAGTCATTTAAATTAAGATAATATTTTATAATATGTAAAGTTAATGACCTTCATACAGATTTGAAACTGATCTTAGTTTTTTGAACCATGCTCTAGAGTAGCTAGAGAATCAGCTTTTACCAACCTATCAGTGGTACCAATATATATATATATATATATATATATATATATATATATATATATATATATATATATATATATATATATATATATATATATATATATATATATTAAAACAAAGTTATAGAAATTTAAGGTCTGTTAAACAAGACAGCAATGTCATTAGAATTTAGAAAGTACTTTATGTTAATAATGGCGGATGTTATTTTTAAAATTGATAACTTTCATCAATTAAGTTTATCCACACGAAAATAGTTAAAGAATTTATACGTAATGTGTTAAAAACGTTGTCGTAACAATGGAATTCATTACAATCTTAAAAATAATGACTAATATCATTGTTTATTATGTAATAACAGATTTAATAAAATGCAATTCATTGGAAAATGTTCAGGTTACAAGGTAAATGTTTAAATATAAACTGACTTAATACAAATATTTTTGTTTTAGAATCATAAAGTAGGAACTTAGACAAGGAATTTCCTAATCTAAGAATAGGAAGTCTTATTTAACCTCAACTTTAATACACTGATAAAAAGAGAAGTTATGTAATGTTTTCACTGTGTTGTGTATAAAAGTTTCTGAGATGTCACAGTTTTCACTAAGAAAAGTGTTTTTACTGTGTAATTTTAACAAAGGTTGTGATATCGGACATTACATCAGTTTATTCTAGTTAAAAATCAACTTATTCCGAGAATGATGAAACATTTGATTCAAATTATAAAGTAGGTAACACATTCACATGCAAGCAAAATACATATTCAGTAATTATTCAAATGAATACACTTACAATGCATTAGTTATTTGTTATTACTTATTAGCAACTAATTAATAATGGCAAATGGTTTTGGGTGATTGTAATACTTCATAATGTATAAGTAGATATACTTTACTTAGGGTTTATGAAATGTAAACTTTCACCATTAACACTCAAATAAAATACTTATCTTTTTGGGATTTTTAATGGTGTACTTTAAATTATACAATCTAAACGTTTCGATAACACTTACAGTTATCTTCGTCAGTAGTAATGTTAGTTAAAAATTGTTAAAGATGTAGTAAACAATTTTGTCAAATTTGAAAAATTCAAACATAAACATAAGCCTGCTATTAATATAACAGTTTGAGAAACGTATAAGCCAACTATAAAATTGTAGTAAAGAATAACTAGGTCATTAAAATTAAATATTGTTAAACTGCCTCAAAGATGACAAACCAGAACACTCTCTACGACGAAAGCTAACAATGAAATTTGCCAGCCAAAAACACATTTAACAAAATTTAATCGAGTTATGATGTAAGTGTAAAGTTGTGAAAAACTTCAATTTTAAAATGATAGAAGCATTCACAAATCCAAACATTACATCAAAAATAACCCAGTTAAATCTAACAAAGAGATATCTTTATCAATAATTGGAAGTGTTATTAACAATGAAAAGCACAATGCAGAACGTTCTTTGTAATTTTTAATTTCAATTTAATTTCAACTACTTATGTTAAATTATAGTGCTGTGGAAATTTAACATATAATTGATAAAGCATTTGCTTCAAGGTCTAGGAAAAACACAGCAAAAACCTAGACATACCAAAAGTTGAAAACAAATTAAAATCAAGGCGTATCATTATGCTCTTTTTAATTATAAGATGCCAAAACCTATTTAAACGGAGATTTTCTTCTTGTCTATTAAAATTATTCGGGTGTTTATATATTTCAATAGCTTCACGTTGCAAACGAACATAATAATGGTTTGTCTTGACAATATTTTCATATTGTCAAATTGAATGTCATGATTTAAATTATTCAGGGCATGGTCAGCCACAGCAGACCTCTCTGGTTGACCCAATCTACAAAATCTCATATGTTCTTTGCGTCTTGTATCAAAGCTACGTTTTGTGGTCCCGATGTATACTTTTCCACATGAACAAGATAACTTATACACTCCGGAAGATGATAAAGGGTTTGACACATCTTTAGGTGATCTTAAATGTTCTTTAATTTTTCTTGTAGGTTTAAAAATAGTCCTAATGCCATGTTTGATTAGGATTTTTCAATTCTATTTGTAACATTAGCTATAAAAGGAAGAAAAGCAGTACCAACATTAAGAACTGGTTTTTCTTTAAGGTTACGCCTAGAAGGTGTAATAACATTATTAATATCTGTAAGTGAATATCCATTATCTTGTAAGGATTTTCTTAAATATTTATATTCATCATTCAAAAATTCAGGGTCACAAATTCGTTTTGCTCGATCTACTAAAGATTTAATTACACTAATTTTTGACGTGGATGGTGGTTGGATAATTTATGAAGGTATCTATCAGTGTGTGTCGGCTTTCTGTAAACCTTAAAAGATAGTGAATTATTATTTTTAGATATTAATATGTCAAGAAATGGTAAACTTCCATTAGTTTCTTTTTCCATGGTAAACTGAATACTAGGATGTATACCATTTATAAAACCAAAACTCATGCAGTGCTTCTTCTCCATGTCTCCAAATAACAAATGTGTCATCTACATATCTATACCAAACTGAAGGTTTTTTAGGTGTATTTTGTAACGTTAATGTTTCAAATTTTTCCATATAAAAATTAGCTATAACAGGACTAAGGGGACTACCCATTGCTACACCTTCAATCTGTTCATAAAATTTATTATTCCACTGAAAATAAGTTGTAGTAAGACAGTGCTGAAAAGAATGGTTATGTCCTTTGGAAAAGATGATCTATGTATTCAATAGTTTCTTTTAGAGGTACTTTTGTAAAAGTGAAATAACATCAAAACTAACCATTATATCACCCTCTTCAATTTTGAAACTATGCATTTTTTCAACAAAGTCGGCAGAATTTTTAATGTAATGGGGTGTTTTTCCTATATGAGGTTGTAATAACAATGTAAGATGTTTTGCAAGGTGATATGTAGGAGAACCAATTGCACTAACAATAGGCCTTAAAGGAATATTAGGTTTATGAATTTTGGTAAACCATATAGTTTTGGTGAAATAGCTTCAGAGTTAGATAGTTTCTTCTTTATTTCTTCAGGAATAGATGATAATTTAATCAGCTCTTTAGTTTTTAAAAGAAACTTTTTTGTTGGATCTTTCGGTATTTCATGATAAGTTTCTGGTCCCAACAATTGTTCTATCTTAGTGTTATAATCGTTCATATTTAATATAACAGTTGCATTACCTTTATCTGATTTTAATATTATAATATTTTCATTGCGTTTAAGATCAAGTAAAGCATGTCGTTGACGAAAGGATAAGTTGCTCTTTGGAGGTTTTGTTTTACGTAATATGTTAACGGTGTTATATCTAACTTCATTAGCAGCATCAAAAGGTAATAATCTAATGGAGTTTTCGATGTTGGAAATTATATCTTCAAAAGGTATTACTCTTGGTGTTATCGCAAAATTTCCTCCTTTAGAAAGCGCTTCAATAGCATAATCTGAAACAACATTATCAGAAAGGTTTATAACTGTTTTTCTACAATCAATAGATGGTCTATTATTTTGTTGTTTGTATAATTTATTAAATTTTTCTTTTGACGTTGACATGAGATGTCAAAATTTATTTCCATAGATTTAAACGTTATAGAATCAATTTTATCCCAATCTTCTTTATTCAAAATAGATGAAATTTCTAAATGTAAATATAAAAGATTTTTATCGGTGTTATCCAGTAACTTCCTAGTAATATGTATTTGATTACGTAGAAGAGCATTTTCAGTTCTTCTGTAAATATTATTCGCTTGCTTGTTATTAAAATTTCTTTTAATATAGATAAACTTTGGGATAATCTTTTGGTCTCGCATCGTAATAAAAAGTGAGTGACGATAATAATTGTGCTTTACGTTTCCTTAATTTTTCAAATTGTCTGATAAAACGATAAGTTTCCTCCCCATAAAGGACTGAAATATGAAAATGTAAACTTTCACCATTAACACTCATAATAAAATACTTATCTTTTTGGGATTTTTAATGGTGTACTTTAAATTATACAATCTAAACGTTTCGATAACACTTACAGTTATCTTCGTCAGTAGTAATGTTAGTTAAAAATTGTTAAAGATGTAGTAAACAATTTTGTCAAATTTGAAAAATTCAAACATAAACATAAGCCTGCTATTAATATAACAGTTTGAGAAACGTTAAGCCAACTATAAAATTGTAGTAAAGAATAACTAGGTCATTAAAATTAAATATTGTTAAACTGCCTCAAAGATGACAAACCAGAACACTCTCTACGACGAAAGCTAACAATGAAATTTGCCAGCCAAAAACACATTTAACAAAATTTAATCGAGTTATGATGTAAGTGTAAAGTTGTGAAAACTTCAATTTTAAAATGATAGAAGCATTACAAATCCAAACATTACATCAAAAAATAACCCAGTTAAATCTAACAAAGAGATATCTTTATCAATAATTGGAAGTGTTATTAACAATGAAAAGCACAATGCAGAACGTTCTTTGTAATTTTAATTTCAATTTAATTTCAACTACTTATGTTAAATTATAGTGCTGGAAATTTAACATATAATTGATAAAGCATTTGCTTCAAGGTCTAGGAAAACACAGCAAAAACCTAGACATACCAAAAGTTGAAAACAAATTAAAATCAAGGCGTATCATTATGCTCTTTTAATTATAAGTGCCAAAACCTATTTAAACGGAGATTTTCTTCTTGTCTATTAAAATTATTCGGGTGTTTATATATTTCAATAGCTTCACGTTGCAAACGAACATAATAATGGTTTGTCTTGACAATATTTTCATATTGTCAAATTGAATGTCATGATTTAAATTATTCAGGGCATGGTCAGCCACAGCAGACCTCTCTGGTTGACCCAATCTACAAAATCTCATATGTTCTTTGCGTCTTGTATCAAAGCTACGTTTTGTGGTCCCGATGTATACTTTTCCACATGAACAAGATAACTTATACACTCCGGAAGATGATAAAGGGTTTGACACATCTTTAGGTGATCTTAAATGTTCTTTAATTTTTCTTGTAGGTTTAAAATAGTCCTAATGCCATGTTTGATTAGGATTTTTCAATTCTATTTGTAACATTAGCTATAAAAGGAAGAAAAGCAGTACCAACATTAAGAACTGGTTTTCTTTAAGGTTACGCCTAGAAGGTGTAATAACATTATTAATATCTGTAAGTGAATATCCATTATCTTGTAAGGATTTTAAATATTTATATTCATCATTCAAAAATTCAGGGTCACAATTCGTTTTGCTCGATCTACTAAAGATTTAATTACACTAATTTTTGACGTGGATGGTGGTTGGATAATTTATGAAGGTATCTATCAGTGTGTGTCGGCTTTCTGTAAACCTTAAAAGATAGTGAATTATTATTTTAGATATTAATATGTCAAGAAATGGTAAACTTCCATTAGTTTCTTTTTCCATGGTAAACTGAATACTAGGATGTATACCATTTATAAAACCAAAACTCATGCAGTGCTTCTTCTCCATGTCTCCAAATAACAAATGTGTCATCTACATATCTATACCAAACTGAAGGTTTTTAGGTGTATTTTGTAACGTTAATGTTTCAAATTTTCCATATAAAAATTAGCTATAACAGGACTAAGGACTACCCATTGCTACACCTTCAATCTGTTCATAAAATTTATTATTCCACTGAAAATAAGTTGTAGTAAGACAGTGCTGAAAAAGAATGGTTATGTCCTTTGGAAAAAGATGATCTATGTATTCAATAGTTTCTTTTAGAGGTACTTTGTAAAAGTGAAATAACATCAAAACTAACCATTATATCACCCTCTTCAATTTTGAAACTATGCATTTTTTCAACAAAGTCGGCAGAATTTTTAATGTAATGGGGTGTTTTTCCTATATGAGGTTGTAATAACAATGTAAGATGTTTTGCAAGGTGATATGTAGGAGAACCAATTGCACTAACAATAGGCCTTAAAGGAATATTAGGTTTATGAATTTTGGTAAACCATATAGTTTTGGTGAAATAGCTTCAGAGTTAGATAGTTTCTTCTTTATTTCTTCAGGAATAGATGATAATTTAATCAGCTCTTAGTTTTAAAAGAAACTTTTTGTTGGATCTTTCGGTATTTCATGATAAGTTTCTGGTCCCAACAATTGTTCTATCTTAGTGTTATAATCGTTCATATTTAATATAACAGTTGCATTACCTTTATCTGATTTTAATATTATAATATTTTCATTGCGTTTAAGATCAAGTAAAGCATGTCGTTGACGAAAGGATAAGTTGCTCTTGGAGGTTTTGTTTACGTAATATGTTAACGGTGTTATATCTAACTTCATTAGCAGCATCAAAGGTAATAATCTAATGGAGTTTTCGATGTTGGAAATTATATCTTCAAAAGGTATTACTCTTGGTGTTATCGCAAAATTTCTCCTTTAGAAAGCGCTTCAATAGCATAATCTAGCCTTGATTTTAATTTGTTTTCAACTTTTGGTATGTCTAGGTTTTTGCTGTGTTTTTCCTAGACCTTGAAGCAAATGCTTTATCAATTATATTAAATTTCCACAGCACTATAATTTAACATAAGTAGTTGAAATTAAATTGAAATTAAAATTACAAAGAACGTTCTGCATTGTGCTTTTCATTGTTAATAACACTTCCAATTATTGATAAAGATATCTCTTTGTTAGATTTAACTGGGTTATTTTTGATGTAATGTTTGGATTTGTGAATGCTTCTATCATTTTAAAATTGAAGTTTTCACAACTTTACTTACATCATAACTCGATTAAATTTTGTTAAATGTGTTTTTGGCTGGCAAATTTCATTGTTAGCTTTCGTCGTAGAGAGTGTTCTGGTTTGTCATCTTTGAGGCAGTTTAACAATATTTAATTTTAATGACCTAGTTATTCTTTACTACAATTTTATAGTTGGCTTATACGTTTCTCAAACTGTTATATTAATAGCAGGCTTATGTTTATGTTTGAATTTTTCAAATTTGACAAAATTGTTTACTACATCTTTAACAATTTTTAACTAACATTACTACTGACGAAGATAACTGTAAGTGTTATCGAAACGTTTAGATTGATAATTTAAAGTACACCATTAAAAATCCCAAAAAGATAAGTATTTTATTATGAGTGTTAATGGTGAAAGTTTCATATTTCAGTCCTTTATGGGAGGAAACTTATCGTTTTATCAGACAATTTGAAAAATTAAGGAAACGTAAAGCACAATTATTATCGTCACTCACTTTTTATTACGATGCCGAGACCAAAAGATTATCCCAAAGTTTATCTATATTAAAAGAAATTTTAATAACAAGCAAGCGAATAATATTTACAGAAGAACTGAAAATGCTCTTCTACGTAATCAAATACATATTACTAGGAAGTTACTGGATAACACCGATAAAAATCTTTTATATTTACATTTAGAAATTTCATCTATTTGAATAAAGAAGATTGGGATAAAATTGATTCTATAACGTTTAAATCTATGGAAATAAATTTTGACATCTCATGTCAACGTCAAAAAAAAATTTAATAAATTATACAAACAACAAAATAATAGACCATCTATTGATTGTAGAAAACAGTTATAAACCTTTCTGATAATGTTGTTTCAGATTATGCTATTGAAGCGCTTTCAAAGGAGGAAATTTTGATAACACCAAGAGTAATACCTTTTGAAGATATAATTTCCAACATCGAAAACTCCATTAGATTATTACCTTTTGCTGCTAATGAAGTTAGATATAACACCGTTAACATATTACGTAAACAAAACCTCCAAAGAGCAACTTATCCTTTCGTCAACGACATGCTTTACTTGATCTTAAACGCAATGAAAATATTATAATATTAAAATCAGATAAAGGTAATGCAACTGTTATATTAAATATGAACGATTATAACACTAAGATAGAACAATTGTTGGGACCAGAAACTTATCATGAAATACCGAAAGATCCAACAAAAAGTTTCTTTAAAACTAAAGAGCTGATTAAATTATCATCTATTCCTGAAGAAATAAAGAAGAAACTATCTAACTCTGAAGCTATTTCACCAAAACTATATGGTTTACCAAAATTCATAAACCTAATATTCCTTTAAGGCCTATTGTTAGTGCAATTGGTTCTCCTACATATCACCTTGCAAAACATCTTACATTGTTATTACAACCTCATATAGGAAAACACCCCATTACATTAAAAATTCTGCCGACTTTGTTGAAAAAATGCATAGTTTCAAAATTGAAGAGGGTGATATAATGGTTAGTTTTGATGTTATTTCACTTTTACAAAAGTACCTCTAAAAGAAACTATTGAATACATAGATCATCTTTTTCCAAAGGACATAACCATTCTTTTCAGCACTGTCTTACTACAACTTATTTTCAGTGGAATAATAAATTTTATGAACAGATTGAAGGTGTAGCAATGGGTAGTCCCCTTAGTCCTGTTATAGCTAATTTTATATGGAAAAATTTGAAACATTAACGTTACAAAATACACCTAAAAACCTTCAGTTTGGTATAGATATGTAGATGACACATTTGTTATTTGGAGACATGGAGAAGAAGCACTGCATGAGTTTTTGGTTTTATAAATGGTATACATCCTAGTATTCAGTTTACCATGGAAAAAGAAACTAATGGAAGTTTACCATTTCTTGACATATTAATATCTAAAAATAATAATTCACTATCTTTTAAGGTTTACGAAAGCCGACACACATGATAGATACCTTCATAAATTATCCAACCACCATCCACGTCAAAAATTAGTGTAATTAAATCTTTAGTAGATCGAGCAAAACGAATTTGTGACCCTGAATTTTGAATGATGAATATAAATATTTAAGAAAATCCTTACAAGATAATGGATATTCACTTACAGATATTAATAATGTTATTACACCTTCTAGGCGTAACCTTAAAGAAAACCAGTTCTTAATGTTGGTACTGCTTTTCTTCCTTTATAGCTAATGTTACAAATAGAATTGAAAAATCCTAATCAAACATGGCATTAGGACTATTTTTAAACCTACAAGAAAAATTAAAGAACATTTAAGATCACCTAAAGATGTGTCAAACCCTTTATCATCTTCCGGAGTGTATAAGTTATCTTGTTCATGTGGAAAAGTATACATCGGGACCACAAAACGTAGCTTTGATACAAGACGCAAAGAACATATGAGATTTTGTAGATTGGTCAACCAGAGAGGTCTGCTGTGCTGACCATGCCCTGAATAATTTAAATCATGACATTCAATTTGACAATATGAAAATATTGTCAAGACAAACCCATTATTATGTTCGTTTGCAACGTGAAGCTATTGAAATATATAAACACCGAATAATTTTAATAGACAAGAAGAAAATCTCCGTTTAAATAGGTTTTGGCACCTTATAATTAAAAAGAGCATAATGATACGCCTTGATTTTAATTTGTTTTCAACTTTTGGTATGTCTAGGTTTTTGCTGTGTTTTTCCTAGACCTTGAAGCAAATGCTTTATCAATTATATGTTAAATTTCCACAGCACTATAATTTAACATAAGTAGTTGAAATTAAATTGAAATTAAAATTACAAAGAACGTTCTGCATTGTGCTTTTCATTGTTAATAACACTTCCAATTATTGATAAAGATATTCTTTGTTAGATTTAACTGGGTTATTTTTGATGTAATGTTTGGATTTGTGAATGCTTCTATCATTTTAAAATTGAAGTTTTTCACAACTTTACACTTACATCATAACTCGATTAAATTTTGTTAAATGTGTTTTTTGGCTGGCAAATTTCATTGTTGGCTTTCGTCGTAAGAGTGTTCTGGTTTGTCATCTTTGAGGCAGTTTAACAATATTTAATTTTAATGACCTAGTTATTCTTTACTACAATTTTATAGTTGGCTTATACGTTTCTCAAACTGTTATATTAATAGCAGGCTTATGTTTATGTTTGAATTTTTCAAATTTGACAAAATTGTTTACTACATCTTTAACAATTTTTAACTAACATTACTACTGACGAAGATAACTGTAAGTGTTATCGAAACGTTTAGATTGTATAATTTAAAGTACACCATTAAAAATCCCAAAAAGATAAGTATTTTATTATGAGTGTTAATGGTGAAAGTTTACATTTTCATATTTCAGTCCTTTATGGGGAGGAAACTTATCGTTTTATCAGACAATTTGAAAATTAAGAAACGTAAAGCACAATTATTATCGTCACTCACTTTTTATTACGATGCCGAGACCAAAAGATTATCCCAAAGTTTATCTATATTAAAAGAAATTTTAATAACAAGCAAGCGAATAATATTTACAGAAGAACTGAAAATGCTCTTCTACGTAATCAAATACATATTACTAGGAAGTTACTGGATAACACCGATAAAAATCTTTTATATTTACATTTAGAAATTTCATCTATTTTGAATAAAGAAGATTGGGATAAAATTGATTCTATAACGTTTAAATCTATGGAAATAAATTTTGACATCTCATGTCAACGTCAAAAAGAAAAATTTAATAAATTATACAAACAACAAAATAATAGACCATCTATTGATTGTAGAAAACAGTTATAAACCTTTCTGATAATGTTGTTTCAGATTATGCTATTGAAGCGCTTTCTAAAGGAGGAAATTTTATGATAACACCAAGAGTAATACCTTTTGAAGATATAATTTCCAACATCGAAAACTCCATTAGATTATTACCTTTTGATGCTGCTAATGAAGTTAGATATAACACCGTTAACATATTACGTAAAACAAAACCTCCAAAGAGCAACTTATCCTTTCGTCAACGACATGCTTTACTTGATCTTAAACGCAATGAAAATATTATAATATTAAAATCAGATAAAGGTAATGCAACTGTTATATTAAATATGAACGATTATAACACTAAGATAGAACAATTGTTGGGACCAGAAACTTATCATGAAATACCGAAAGATCCAACAAAAAGTTTCTTTTAAAACTAAAGAGCTGATTAAATTATCATCTATTCCTGAAGAAATAAAGAAGAAACTATCTAACTCTGAAGCTATTTCACCAAAACTATATGGTTTACCAAAATTCATAAACCTAATATTCCTTTAAGGCCTATTGTTAGTGCAATTGGTTCTCCTACATATCACCTTGCAAAACATCTTACATTGTTATTACAACCTCATATAGGAAAAACACCCCATTACATTAAAAATTCTGCCGACTTTGTTGAAAAATGCATAGTTTCAAAATTGAAGAGGGTGATATAATGGTTAGTTTTGATGTTATTTCACTTTTACAAAAGTACCTCTAAAAGAAACTATTGAATACATAGATCATCTTTTTCCAAAGGACATAACCATTCTTTTTCAGCACTGTCTTACTACAACTTATTTTCAGTGGAATAATAAATTTTATGAACAGATTGAAGGTGTAGCAATGGGTAGTCCCCTTAGTCCTGTTATAGCTAATTTTATATGGAAAATTTGAAACATTAACGTTACAAAATACACCTAAAAACCTTCAGTTTGGTATAGATATGTAGATGACACATTTGTTATTTGGAGACATGGAGAAGAAGCACTGCATGAGTTTTTGGTTTTATAAATGGTATACATCCTAGTATTCAGTTTACCATGGAAAAAGAAACTAATGGAAGTTTACCATTTCTTGACATATTAATATCTAAAATAATAATTCACTATCTTTTAAGGTTTACAGAAAGCCGACACACACTGATAGATACCTTCATAAATTATCCAACCACCATCCACGTCAAAAATTAGTGTAATTAAATCTTTAGTAGATCGAGCAAAACGAATTTGTGACCCTGAATTTTTGAATGATGAATATAAATATTTAAGAAAATCCTTACAAGATAATGGATATTCACTTACAGATATTAATAATGTTATTACACCTTCTAGGCGTAACCTTAAGAGAAAACCAGTTCTTAATGTTGGTACTGCTTTTCTTCCTTTTATAGCTAATGTTACAAATAGAATTGAAAAATCCTAATCAAACATGGCATTAGGACTATTTTAAACCTACAAGAAAAATTAAAGAACATTTAAGATCACCTAAAGATGTGTCAAACCCTTTATCATCTTCCGGAGTGTATAAGTTATCTTGTTCATGTGGAAAAGTATACATCGGGACCACAAAACGTAGCTTTGATACAAGACGCAAAGAACATATGAGATTTTGTAGATTGGGTCAACCAGAGAGGTCTGCTGTGCTGACCATGCCCTGAATAATTTAAATCATGACATTCAATTTGACAATATGAAAATATTGTCAAGACAAACCCATTATTATGTTCGTTTGCAACGTGAAGCTATTGAAATATATAAACACCCGAATAATTTTAATAGACAAGAAGAAAATCTCCGTTTAAATAGGTTTTGGCATCTTATAATTAAAAAGAGCATAATGATACGCCTGATTTTAATTTGTTTTCAACTTTTGGTATGTCTAGGTTTTTGCTGTGTTTTTCCTAGACCTTGAAGCAAATGCTTTATCAATTATATGTTAAATTTCCACAGCACTATAATTTAACATAAGTAGTTGAAATTAAATTGAAATTAAAATTACAAAGAACGTTCTGCATTGTGCTTTTCATGTTAATAACACTTCCAATTATTGATAAAGATATCTCTTTGTTAGATTTAACTGGTTATTTTTTGATGTAATGTTTGGATTTGTGAATGCTTCTATCATTTTAAAATTGAAGTTTTTCACAACTTTACACTTACATCATAACTCGATTAAATTTTGTTAAATGTGTTTGGCTGGCAAATTTCATTGTTAGCTTTCGTCGAGAGAGTGTTCTGGTTTGTCATCTTTGAGGCAGTTTAACAATATTTAATTTTAATGACCTAGTTATTCTTACTACAATTTTATAGTTGGTTTATACGTTTCTCAAACTGTTATATTAATAGCAGGCTTATGTTTATGTTTGAATTTTTCAAATTTGACAAAATTGTTTACTACATCTTTAACAATTTTAACTAACATTACTACTGACGAAGATAACTGTAAGTGTTATCGAAACGTTTAGATTGTATAATTTAAATACACCATTAAAAATCCCAAAAAGATAAGTATTTTACTTAGGGTTATTTTTGATTATTTCATGTAATAACTTGTGTAATCATTTAGTGTAATTTTGCTTTCTAATATAATTTAAAAAATCAAGTGACAAATTATTTTTCCACCAAATCAAATATTTTCTGTTTCAATCAAGCCACCTATTTTAAAATTGTTTTATTAAGACGCATTTTTTGCTGGTTCTTGCTAATTTATAAATAAAACGGTTAGTAAAAATGAATACTGAATCCGAAAGTGATAGTGAACTTTCCAACTACTGAAATAATAGAACAAGCTGCAACGACATCCGAATATCTTTTACCGAAAAAATCTAAAGCAAAATACGAAATTATATACAAAACTTTTATGGACTGGCGATCTAACAATGTTCATTCCTATTCAGAAAATGTTTTTTTAGCATATTTTGGACAAATTTGTAGTAAATTTAAACCTTCATTATGGTCAATTTACTCTATGTTTAGGAGTGAATTTCTATTAAACACTACATTAACATAGCAAATTATTCCAAATTAAAGGCATTTCTAAAAAGACAATCTGAAGGATACAAGTCGAAGAAATCAGAAATCTTAACTCCTGAAGAAGTCAATACATTTATATCAAAAGCACCAAATGTAGAATTTTTATTAACAAAGGTACATAAATTTACATGTTTTTTAATATATAATAACGGTCTTAAATTTAGGTTATTCTGATATTTGGTATCACTGGTGCATGTCGTAAGCAAGGATTAAAAAATATAAAATTAACAGATATTGAAGATACGAGAAAAACATTAATAGTTAAAATCCCTGATATAAAAACAAAAGTATTCAGATCTTTTATTATTTCGAGACAGTTTTACAATGTATGTGGGCAGTATATTAAACTATGTGAAACAATAAAAGATTGTGGTATTGCTCAATTTTTTGTTAATTACCAAAAAGGTAAATGTACACGACAAGTAGTAGGGATAAACAAAATAGGAAGTACACCAAAACAGTTTGCCGAATATCTGAAGTTACCGAATCCATCTACATACACGGGTCATTGTTTTAGGAGAACCTCTGCTACTTTACTTGTAGATGCTGGTGGTGATTTAATGGCCCTTAAAAGACACAGGGGTTGGAAATCATCAACAGTCGTAGAAGGCTATGTTGATGACTCTGTGACTACCAAAATAACAACTGCAAATAAAATCTTGTAAGCTGTTCAAAGTAATGAAAGCAGCATTCCAGAAGCTTTACCAGCACCCTCAGTACCCACAGTGATATCTATTCCCTCTACTTCCTCAGCCATATTAAAATAATCAACAAAGCAACCAATAATTATAAAGAATTGTCAAAATTTTACTATAAATTTTAATTAAAAGAGTTATTTACATTTATATGTTCAATAAAATTATGTTTCGACGTTTACCTTTCATTTTTTAAATATTGACAATTTATAAAATTAATTTTATATAGTTTATTAATGTAACTATTTACTTTATGCTGTATCAAAGTATCCATAATAGCACCGACTATATGGATGCAAAATAGATATATGGTTTTATACAATGATTATTAGTTAATATTAATAGTCATTGGGTTTTATACCATTATTAGCGCCACATAAAGAGAGTTTAATGAGTTGTGATTTAAAGGTCACTAACAAAATCAATATCACTAGTTCTATTTTTTTGGTTCGAATTTTTGCTCTAACTTTTAATGTGGAATTGAAATAACCATAAAATCCTGTAATACATTTATACAGGATCGTTCATTACAATATTAGGTACGTGTATAAAACGGTCAATGGTCATAAGAATTGTATTTAAGTGGTAGTTACGTATTACCCATATGCCACTCCTCGTATACTCTATAGGAGTAGAAAAGCATATAATAACTCGGTGGTAAGACCTATTACGCACTCGTGTATATTACGACACTCGCTCGCTCGTGATCGTAATCATGCACTCGTGCGTAATAGGCTACTTACCACCCTCGTTATGTAATATACTATTATTAAACACATAAATAAAAAGTTTACCTCGAGTAGGATTCGAACCTACGTCCTGTACTTTGCAAAGTAAAGGTAGTAGGTTCGAATCATACTCGAGGTAAACCTTTTATTTATGTATTTAAAAAAATTAATAATAATTTTTAATTACATATGTACCTTTGAACTTATTCGTTCATAACAAAACTTATAATAAATATAATACAGGTTTTGGTTCTGAAAATTAAATGTCAAAACCAAATATCTGTATCAATACAATCAATTAACATAGTTATAACTTCTGGTTGTTTGTTTTGGTTATTAAAGTTCGGCAAAAAATTCCACCCGATGAACAATAATTTGGCAAATACTTGTTTTTGCGAAATGGTAGGCCAATGTATTTAAAAATCTATATATCCGTAGTTAATAAAATAAAACAACATATGTAAATTTTTTAATCATACGTTTATTTACAAAATTAACTAAAAACGAATTAACATTATTTAATACATGATAGATGACTTACAAAAGCTTTAGGCGTTGAACAAAACTAGATTCTGACATTACAAGTAAATAGAAACAGTATCTCTGTTCCTAACGATCTTTTCATGGATTTAGGTGTACAGCGTAGCCAACTAAGAATGCGAGGTACTGTATCTGGGAAACTATAATCCATCGTAGACAAACATTGCCATTTAGGGGTTGCTCGAAAAAATATGGCCCAATAATTCTGCCTCCCAGTATGGCACACCATACAATTAAACTCTAACGTCCTTGGCACTGAAATTCACGCAACCAATGGGGATTTTCTGCAGACCAATAATGCATATTGTGCAGATTGACTCTCCCGTCACTACTGAAGGTGGCTTCATAGGTCCAAAGAATTTGAAATAGAAATTCTCTATTTTCGCGTATCATGCCTAACATCCAATGGCAATAGTCTAACCTTCGCTCAAAATCTTCCTCTTTCAAGGTCTGATGCAAAACAACATGATATGGGTGCATTCTTAAAGTAATTAAAAAAAGTTTAAACGAATACCTATATATTTTGATGGCCATTAGAACGTACCTATGGTCCTTCAAAATATTTTGAACCGTTGTCCGTGATATGCCCAACTCAGTGGATAATGCTCTTGTGCTAACATGAGGATTTCCTTCAATATAGCCCAGTACACGGTTAATATTTTCTTAGGTTCTTCCAATTCTTTGCCGTTGAAACGTAGGCCGAAAACTACCATTGGCTCGTAAGCTCGCCACTAATCGGGGAAAAACTCTTACATCGCCGAGGACGCCGATTTCGATATCGAGCCGCGTAAACTCTTTTAGCTACTGCGGCATTCTAAAGATATTCAAAATAAACCGCAAGCGTATCAACAGCTTCATTATTCGTAAAACGCATTTTGAAAGCACAAAAATTGCTCAAAGTAGCGTAACTATTGACAATTTGAGGATTATGTATGTTTTGTTTAGGTATGTTTCCATTGCCTGCTTCTATTAATTGTATTTTTCGTATATATCCACAGTGAATATGCATTTAAACAAACAAAAAATAGGCCTTTCGTATAACTTTTAGCATTGCTTACTTGCCCGTAGTAATTTCAAAAAGGGTGATTTTATTCTGGTGTATAAATTTACAAACATTTAGAATCGCAATTTCTAGGTAACCCATTCAGAGCCGAAGTTGAAGCTGCAGTTTTGTCTAGTCATGAGAGGCTTCAGCAATGCATAGAGCGTGATGGTCAGCATTTCGAGCATTTACGGGGACATTAAAAACCTCCCTCCTTTAAATTGGTCCTTTTTAGGGCCACAACTTACATAATAGAAACAATTCCAGAAAAATATAGTTAAAAAAAAATAAAAATTTAAGGTATTTCCGTATAAAGTTTTCTTTGACCGATATTTTAGGTTAGGGACAAGATATCGAGATGCGGTTTTCGCGAGCTTGTTTAGGTATCATGAAAAAAAAGTCATACCAATGCGTTTAATTTTATTGCGAAAATTAACCGTTTTTGTCGGAATGTCGAACAAAGCCCTCTAGCGACGACATGTGAAACTAACAAAACTTCAATTATTTTAAGATTTGTAACCCAAGAAAAGCTCTTTTCAACGCGCCTAAGTTTGTTAAAATCGGATTAGCCGTTTCGAAGGTCCGGTGGGTGATTTAAGGAAACCTTTGAATACCCCTCACTTTATTTTTATAGATACGTCAAAAAGTGCCAAACAAAAAAAGTTCAGATTATCCTCGACTTCAAAGATCACTTATTTTTTTATTAGGTTAATATAGCAGAATTCACAGAAACATCATTTCTTTAGATTCAAGATTGCAGTTACGCCTCTAGCCGCCATTTCAGAAACATGAAAATATTTTTCAGGTTTCTGTATTGGCCGTTTTAGTAATAACTTTTTTTTGCGCAAGCCTCTACGATGGATATTTTCCCAGATACAGTACCTCGCATTCTTAGTTGGCCACCCTGTACAGAAAAAAATATCTATATAAACGCATGATTTAGAAAATTACATATTTTTTGTTTTATTTAAAAATTAAGTTTAAATGCTTCTGCTATAATTTTTTTAGTTAAATTTCATTTTATTCTGTTTATACATGGATGCTAAAAATTGCATCACTGTGCAGTTTCATTAAAAATACATTTTAATGAACTTATGTAATGTATTTAATATTAACATATTAAGTTTCGAGTTTGGAGCAAAAATCGCCATATTTGATCCGCCGTTTTGAATTTTTTAATTTTCACAAATGATTTATACTTAGAGATCTCAAAAACCGCCAATACCTAACTTTCAAAGAAATTGGTTTAATATTAAAAAATGCACAATTTTGCACCCTAAAAATAGTGAGCCACTGGCTATTATTTTTTTTTATTTTGAAATTATATAGAAAAGTATTAGTTTGGTTTTTTAATTTTGTAACTTTCTAATATTCGAAAAAATGAATTTTTTTAATTGTTTAAGTCCCTAAAAATGCCCCGCAATTGGTTGGATTTCTGTCATTAATGAACTTAACCTAGATTTTATGGCAAATAATTTTTGTCCCAAATTTCATATCGATAGGTTTAATGGTTCAAAAGATATTGCGCACGCACACATTCACGCACACGCGCACGCACACACCCACGCACACACAGACACGATTTTTTTTTCTAAAAATGTATTTTTCCTTTTGCTTAGGCCAAAGAACGTCAAAAAATGCAAAAAAAATTTGAAAATTTTAACCGATTACATAGCTTCCTCTTGAACATGCGTCAACACTTATAATGATACGAGTTAATATTAAAAAACGGATTCAAATTATTTTCGTAATAATTTCTTTTAATTAATTACTCTTTTCCAAGATGGCGGTAGAGCAATTACAGGTTTCCATATGATTATGAACATAAATACTGTTTATTCGAAATTTACACCGTAAAAGAAAATTAATGACCATGGCGAACAACAAATAGAGCTCTAGCAGATATTTTATCTTAATGGTTTTTGTAGGTTATAATTTATGACTATTTATATTAAAAAAATACTAAGTGCAGCATGTTTATGTAAATATTTAGAGCATATTTATGTCCAATATCATGTAAGTTGGTGTTGAACATTTACATATAATTGATAACTAAAGATAATCGAATTTTTGGTTGCCCTATTTGAACGTCCGAACGTTGCTTACCTTTATAAATGCACACTTGTATATTTTAAATGGAAGTGTGAGCTTGTCTATAAATAAACATAGAAATAAGACTTCCAATTAAAATAAAGAAACATTTTTGTTAAAAAGTTTAATTTGCTTACAACTCTGCGGTTATCTACAATAGAAGGATATATTCCCAAATTTAGTTATTAATGGCTTTAAGAAACTATTTTGTAACCTTTATATATTGCATGACATAAGTATAGCTAAAGGAAAACTATCAATAAGATATAGGTAAACTTATTGGACCAGAAAACTGCATACTCCTTTTTCTGATTAACTTCAGCAACGATGTCTTTCATTAGAACAAACAAACGATTAAAATTTGAATAAAATCTAGCTAGTAGTTTTTTTTCCTTTGCACTTAGTAACAATAAATTTGAAGAAATAAACCAATCAGTGTGTAATTAACTGCCAATTTTGCAAATTGTTTGTTCACAATTTCGTTCTGGACTTGGGAACAATGCCATGAGTACGTCAACATCAACATTTTTCCCAATTGACTGATTTTGAACGTGGCCGTATTATTGACATGAGAGAGGCCGGACTTTCGCTAAGAGAAATTGCTCGTCGTGTAAACCGAAATGTTACAACGGTATTGAGATGTTGGTACAAATCGTTCGAGGAAAGGGTGTAACAACGTCGCCCTGGATCTGGACCTCCCGACAGGGCTACACATCGCGAAGAATGTCGCTCATGACTTTTGGCCACAAGAGACAAATGATTGGATGAGAGGTGTAGGACCCAGAATGTCAATGTCATCTGTTTATCGCCGGATAAGGTCTTTTGGGCTGCGTTCACATCGTCCATTTTTATGTCTTCCTCTTGCGCCACTTCATCGTCTACGCAGGCTAGAATGGAGCGAATTGGGCGCAAGAATGGCATCGAATTGTGTTTAGTGATGAGTCCCGATTTTGCTTGTGGGCCCACGATGGACGTAGGAGGGTCAGACGGATGCGTGGAGAACGTAAAAATCCAACTTTTTCTTGTGGAACGCACACAGCCCTCACACAAGAAGTGATGATGTGGGGTTCAATATGTTATGGTAGCAGATCACCCTTGGTCTTCATTGATGGCAACTTAAACGCCGCTGGTTATATTTCCAATGTGCTAGAACCCGTTACGCTTCCATATCTCCAGGGGCTGGAAAATCCCATTTTCCAACAGGATAATGCGCGCCCTCATACGGCAAGGGCTACAACACGTTTTTTGGAAGAAGTTAACATTGACGTCCTCCCATGGCCTCCTCGGTCGCTTGATTTGTCACCTATTGAACAAGTATGGGATGAGGTCGGTAGGCGACTGGGTAATTTACCACATCCTCCAGATAACTTACACGATCTCCGGCTACGGATTCAAGAAGCTTGGGTTGATATACCACTTGATTGATAGCATGCCACGTCGACTAAACGAGTGCATTACAAATCGTGGCGGGCAACTCATTATTGAAAAAAACATTTTTAGTTTTCGTTCTTTTGTTTTCAAATTTTAATCGTTTGTTTGTTCTAATGAAAGACATCGTTGACGAAAATTTCAATAAAATCGTTCAATAAATTCTAGGTGTTGCAATTTTTATGGAATTCAGTATATAATGAACGTTAATAGAAAACCACAACGCGTGTTATATTTGGTAAGAGAATATAATGAACGTTAACAGAAAATATATTTTTTAAAGTTTACAATTTTAAACGATCTGTCGCTTTGATAGTAAATGTTACAGTTGCAAGATAATCAATACAATTATTTATTTCTTTGAAACTTTTTGTCACTTTGACAGTAAACTATTTTACCTACGACCACTGTAGAAAATAGAAGAAAACACACGACACACAGCTTCAGTAAATTCGTCATTACGCACGGTAAACAAATCGCACAGTTTTCGTAAACAAAACGCACAGTTTGACTTTATTAACAAATGAAAATGTTACAATGTCATATGAATCGACAAATCGAGATACTTCTAATATACGTGATAATTGTACAGTAACCATAAATAATTATTATAATGTTTCTAATGTTAATTAAACCAACGTAGTAGTAAATAGAACGAATTATATCGTGTATGATCATCAAAGTTGTGAGACATAATGTTGTAAAATTGTTTGAAATAAAATTGATCAAAAATCTAAAGATGCAATAATATACAGAGTATCCCATTTAAAGAAATGAAGATTACTAGTTTTTAGATCTCTATGTATATATGAAACAAACAACAAAAAACAACGACTAAAATAAAAAATCGACGTGTTTAAGCACCATATACCTGATACAAATGAAAATACTAAAAGTAGTCCAGACTTTTTTGGCACAGTGGCTATGGTCGTAGGTAAAGTATAGTACGTAATACGTGTTGTAGAGCAATTACGCACTCATGGAATTATGCACTCGCCGCTACGCGGCTGCGTGCATAATTTTTCCATTCGTGCGTAGTATGCCTTTTACAACACTTATTACGTAATATACATTAAAATCATGTGACAGTCAACATGCGGTGATTAAATTATCACCGATTTGATAGCCTATTCTGCGATTTTGTTTTTGTATTTTAACCAATGAAAGTAATCAAAAATGTACCATGCGACATGTGAATTATATTCTCAGTTTAATAACATAAACAGATGTTTTTAACAATTTCTATTATAACAAGTTAACCGTAAACAAATGACAGATAGATATTATTCAGTAATAATTAGTAGCTTGTCCGTTAACAAACTTCTTTCAGATTGTGTAGTGTTTATTAATTTGTAAACACTTAAATACTGTTTGAAATGAACTTTCCTGTTCAGGAATTTAACAGACATGATAAATGGGTACTGGGAGAATGTAGAATAATTGTTTATATAGCACATTTTAAGAATTTACAAAGGAGATATCCGCACGAAGGCAACTGAGGAAGATATTATTCAGTATAATTAGTAGTTGTCTTAACAAATTCTTTCAGATTGTTAGTGTTTATTATTGTAAACACTTAAAGTTTGAAAGAACTTCTAGAATAACACTGTATGTAACGAGGAAATAGAAATTTTCTATTAGCACAAAGAATTTGCAAAGAAACGCAAAGTGCAACTTCTGAGTATTAACTTTTGGGAAGTAGTAATTTTTAATCGTGGTTCATAGTTTCCATGGAAAAGAAGCAACTTAAGAAAGAAACGTCTAGAATCTTACGCTGCTTGATTTTTACGCAACAAAAGTATGATTAATATTTGACAGATGTCGACAATTTTGTGACCAGCGCGTGATGTTAAGACCGTTTTCCTACAATAAATATCTGGTGTGGAACACCACACTACCTTCCAACCTACAAAATGGAAATTAAAGGAAATGTAATAATTTTAATAACAATTTTTTAGAATAGTTATGCTACCTCTTTTATAATAGGTTCATTACGAAAATAAGCAACATTGTACAAGCGGCAATGTATCACTTTGCGCTCTTACTACACAAATAGCTATTGTGTACATTACCGCCCTGAGCAAGAAGATTGACGCGCGACGCGTAGCGGAGCGCGACTATCTAGCGAGAGCGGCAATGGCACTTTGTGCTCGAATTACACACATGATTTTTTCTACAACCGGTGTTTTTATAAAAATGTTTGGTAAAAATTAATAATTACAGGTAACCTCAAATTTGACAGTTAAGATTTCAAAACGTGAGCATCAGTTTGCGTTACACATGTGTTTTTGTAAGAATATCTGTTAAAAACTGCTTTATTTCCACAATGTTGCTTATTTTCGTAATGAACTTATTATAAAAGAGGTAGCATAACTATTCTAAAAAATCGTTATTAAAATTATTACATTTCCTTTAATTTCCATTTTGTAGGTTGAAGGTAGTGGTGTTCCACACCAGATATTTATTGTAGGAAAACGATCTTAACATCACGCGTGGTCACAAAATTGTCGACATTTGTCAAATCTTAACTCATACTTTGTCAAAATCGCAAAACACTAGACGTTTCTTATTAGGTTTCATGGTAACTAAGAGCGTTTTAGTTACTTGGTCGTTGAACGACAAAGTAAAATTTACTCAGAAAGTGCAACTTTGCGTTTTCTTTTGGAAACGCAAATTTGTACTTTTCGTTCGGTTGTAGAAAAATGAATTTAACGTGATGCTTGAAGTTACGCATAATCCACATGTCAGTACACGTGAAATCTCACGTCAGCATGATGACACGTTCGTCCGAAGAATACTACGTAAAAATAAGATGCATCTATACCATATCCAGTTGCATCAAGAGTTACTCGAAGATGACTATCCCAGAAGGGTTGCGTTTTGTGAATGGGCTCAACAACAAATCCACAGTCAGGTGGATTTCTTTGATTTTGTCATCTTTGGAGACGAAGCCAAATTTCATAAAAATGGAACTGTGAATAGACACGATTTCCATTATTATTCGACAAGTAATCCCCATCTTATAGCAACTCATAGTCAAACTAGGTGGTCTTTGAATGTTTGGGGTGGTATAGTTGGAGACCACGTAATTGGACCACATTTTTTCTATGGAACAGTTAATGGTTAGGTTTATTTGGACTTTTCAGAAATTCATTTACCATTACTGTTGGAAACGTTCCTCTTAACATTCGTCAAAGAATGTGGTTGTTACACGATGGGGCTCCAGTGCATCACACTAGATTAATTCATAATCATCTTAATACCCATTTTCCTGGAAGATGCGTGGGAAGAGGAGGACCCATTGCATGGCCAGCTCGTTCACCAGAGTTAAGTAGAATTGACTTCTTCAAGTGGGGTTATGTGAAAAACCATGTGTATCAAATACCTCCAACCACACAAGATGATATGAAGAATAGATTAAGAGAAGCATTCCAGAGTATTAATGTAGAAATGTTAAGAAATGTCAGTCGAGAACTTGAAAATCGACTGCAATACTGTATTGATGTTTTGGGTGGACATTTATTATGAAATTAATTAATTTTATAAGAATTTTGTCTTAATAACCGATGTTTTTTGAATTTTTTATAATAATTTGTCACACTTTTATTTGTTCGCGGCTAATTTGTCATAATAGAAAAATAAAAAATATCTCTTTCTGTTATTAAATTGAAAATATCTCAGAAATTAACGATTTTAGCTATAGGGAGTGCTTAATAAAAATGAAAGAACATAAAGTGTATTTTCACTTCTTAAAATAAAATACAGGGTGATTCATTTGAAAAAATTGACCAAATCATGTGCATTCAATTGGTGCAATAATAAAGAAATAGTTCTTTCTCGTAACACTGCACCACTGTCAAAAAGTTATGCCTGGAAACAATTATTGTTAGGTTGTTCTGTCTAGGGTACGCAGAACGTTGAAATGAGAATTATTTTCGTGTATAATTGACCATAACTTCTGAAATACCCTGTATAACGTAATGAAACCCTACATTGGAAGTATGGGGTAGATGAGCTTAATCGAAGTTTGAAATATTATATAGG
Source organism: Vesta saturnalis (assembly GCA_036346205.1). Classification (NCBI taxonomy): domain Eukaryota; kingdom Metazoa; phylum Arthropoda; class Insecta; order Coleoptera; family Lampyridae; genus Vesta; species Vesta saturnalis. Next base: position 5,926 of record JARFJB010002077.1, on the reverse strand, counting down.
GTGTCCCATTTAAAAGAAAGTATGTTTGGTTCACCCTGGTAATACGTAACACACTGTAAATACGAAAATAATTTTATAATGTAAAGTTTGAAGTTGCCTATAACGTTTGTAAACAATTTTTTTAATATCTCCTTTAATAACGGATATGTATCGTACTATATATATATATATATATATATATATATATATATATATATATATATATATATATATATATATATATATATATATATATATATATATATATATATATATATATATATATCATTTAAAAGTCCCGACTCCTAAATATTTCGGAAACGGGACTTCTAAACAAAAAACGTTTCAAATAAAGTTTGTGCATCTCTTGCTAAACTATCTTTTAAAAATAGTTTTTATTATATACGGTGCGTTACAAATCCGGTGTACACAAAAAATTGCATTTTTTTAAATGGATTAGCATAGTTTTTTTTTTGCAATTTTAAATTCTACATAAAATTTAAGCCTGACTTCTTGGCACATGTCCTATACCTAAATTAAGTAGATTAAACGATATAACGATTTATTTGTACCATATTAAAATAATATCTAATACCTAATATTTTCTCCTACCTGCCAATTTGTAGGTATTACAGGTTGTTGTAGTATTTTTGACACTACCAAAAATATTTTAAGTTATTGTTTGTACTTAAACTACGTACTTAAACTTAATTTTTTTCTTTAATTATGTCCCTTACAGAAAGAGAACGGATTATGTTGCTTATGATTAGAGGATTCGGAAATTCCGAACGATCCTATAATGCAACAAAAGATGTTATCAATGCTACGTTTCCAAATCGGTCACCTATTTCAAAATCTACAGTGATTAGGACAATCCAAAGATTTAATCAAACCGGAACTTCCAAAAATCGTCGGCATTCAGGAGGGCCGAAAGGCGCAAGGTAGCCATTCAATAAGATATTTGTTACTCGTCCGCCAGGAATGTTCTGAAAGCTAGCAAATTTCATCTCTATAAGATTACGTTAGTTCAAAAATTGTTTGAAGATCATTTTGATCGCAGGATGGAATTTTGTGAGATCATTATGTACAAATGGGAAGCTAATAATAATTACTTTCATGACATTGTTTTTTCTGACGAATCAACCTTTATCCTTAACGGTACAGTTAATCGGCATAACTGTCGATATTGGGCTAATGAAAATCCTCACTGGATGCGTGAAGTACATACCCGGTACCCTGAAAAAGTTAATGTTTGGGCAGGGATAATCGAAAACCAAATAATTGACCTTTTTTTGTTGATGGCAATTTAAATTCGGAGACATACTTTACCGGAAATTTTGGCAAGAAGAGGTCCAAATTTTGAGCATTCATGGTTTCAGCAAGATGGCTGTCCAGCATACTTCGGGATAAACGTAAGAAGGTATTTAAATGCTACTTCTCCAAGCAGATGGATTGGTAGAAGACGTGAAGTAGAATGGCCGCCCAGATCTCCTGACTTGACGCCGTTGGACTTTTTTTATGGGGATATTTGAAGAATAAAGTTTTTGTTACAACACCTGATAATATAAACGTATTGAAAGAGAGAATTACATCCGAGTGTCAACTCATAACTGCAGCAATGCTTCAAAATGTAACCAGTAGATTTTATAACAATTTGATGCTCTGTCAACACTTAATTAAATTTACTCTTTTTTAATTAAATATTTATGTGGTATTAATATCAGGCTTAAATTTTATGTAGAATTTAAAATTACAAAAAAAAACTATACTAATCCATTTAAAAAAATGCAACTTTGGTGTGTAACGAATTTATGACGTACCCTGTATAATAAAAACGGTTTTTAAAAGATAGTTCACCACAAACTTTATTTGAAACGTTTTTTGTTTAGAAGTCCCGTTTCCGAAATATTTAGGGGTCCGGACTTTTAAACATTATATATATATATATATATATATATATATATATATATATATATATATATATATATATATATATATATATATATATATATAGTGTCTACAAACTCTTTCCTCAAAAGAAAACTGCAGATTCTAAAGCTGATTTTATGTAGATTTAACGTAAATTACCTTAATCCAAAAATATCTTCAAAATCTTTAAATGATAACGTTCTGTACATTTATACAGTGGAATATGCCCAATCGTATGGCGTGAATATGATTTTTTAGTTGCACTCATAAGCGGCTGGTTTGGGCGAGGCATTGGACATTGCTATTCATAAGTTTTTTGTTTTTCAAAATTTCGCAATTTTAACATAAAATTTAAAAAATTTAGATTTTTTTCATAAAAGAAAGATATTCTTGTCTGAAGTCGCTACGAGGCACCGTTTTCGAAATAAATCGATTTGAACTTTTTATGTGTTAATCATACTTTTATAAAATTAACTAACGAATTCATTTACAATTATGAAAGATGGCTATTGAAAATAAACAAAATAACAATTGCGTGAACGTCAAAATAACTAGTATCACATATACTAGTTGAGGTTAAAGTGTCAAATCAGTTTTACGTGAAAGATTTTTTATTATAAATGAATTCGGTAGTTAATTTTATAAAAGTATGATTAACACATGAAAAGTTCAAATCGATTTATTTCGAAAACGGTGCGTCGTAGCGACTTCAGACAAGAGTATCATTCTTTTATGAAAAAATAAAAATTTTTTAAATTTTATGTTAAAATTGCGAAATTTTGAAAAACAAAAAACTTATGAATAACAATGTCCAACGCCCCGCCCAAACGAGCCGCTTATGAGTACAACTAAACAATCATATTCACGCCATACGATTGGGCATATTCCACTAAATAAATGTACAGAACGCTATCATTTAAAGGGAAACCATTTTGAAGATATTTGAATTAAACCGACGCTAAGGCGCCATCTTCCAAGAGCTCTAGCTCTCTTAGGAAGTATTTTTCTATTAAGGTAATTTACGTTAATTCGACATAAAAGTCTGCTCTAGAATCTGCAGTTTTCTTTTGTGAAAAGATTTTGTGGACACCCTGTATATACTTTAATGAATGATTTTCTATTAATGCGCGATTTTAGTATCATAGCAAGGATAATATGTGATTTATACTTAGTTTCTTTAACTTTGTAATACCACAGATGTATACACACTGTGTATACATCTGTGGTAATACTAATACGTCATGTAATTTAATAAAATAAAATAATTATCTTCATTAGAATTAGAGTTTTGTCAATATTTGACAGTTGTAAACGTCAAATAAATAAAAGGTCGAATTAAAGCTTCTGTCATACAAGTTTAAAATGGATTTTCTAAAGTTTAGTGCAAGTACAATCGATGAAAAATATTGTAACGAACAAGTATATTAATTTGCAATTAATAATGTCGATCATGCATAAATATCTTGATTATTAATCGCCTACATTAATACCTACCCTTGTTCGTTAAATAACTATTATTGTCATTTATCATTCAGAGAAAAGATAAATGTACGTTTCACTGTTAATGAGCAATAAATTTAACTTGAGATATGAAAATATGCAAACCAAAATAAAATTAAAATTAATAAAAAAATATTAAATTAATTTAGTTTGTCGTTATATTCTATAAAGCCTAAATAACTGTTAATTCATTCATTCTTTAGATTATTATAATTCGTTGATCCAATTCAAATAGTTGATATAGGTACCAAAAAATTGTTTAATTTTTTTGTACATTATAGGACAATTTTATTTTCATTTTGAATATTTTTTTACACCAAGATATTGAATTAATGTAAACATATGTGGCTAGACATTAAATAAATTATGAGTAAAGTTTATCAATGGACCTTATTGCCCATCCTATATATATAAGTTGATACATAATCATGTGATTAGTAAATGTTGCCAATTTTTAACTTTTTTTTAACTAATCAATTTACAAAAAAATATGAATGTTATGTAAATGACCTACTTAAATCGTATATGAAATACATATTAATTTATTTTATTTTACACCGGTCTAGCGAAATTTTTAATTTCTAGAATTTAAATTGAAAAAAAAACACAAACTTGGCAACGTGGCCATTACATTATCAGAAATGACACTTGACAAGTGTCAGTCTTCAGACTAATGCAAAATAAATTGTTTTTAAAAATTACGTGTAATTAACCAATAACATGATTAAAAAAGTGTTAATATATAAAAGTATGATTTATTAGGAAAAAGCAATCACTTAAGTCCTACAATAAGAACTTGTTTAGGTGCCTACTCTAGAAGTATTTGACTAATTTAATTAACCAAAGAAGTGTAATTACAAGATTAAAATGGAAGCTGTACCGAGACTGCCTATGATTAGCTTTGATTTAAAAACAAGTACTGAAATTGTATCATTTTCTACAAAACTTAAGCAGGTGAATTTGTAACATATATCCTGTTTGAACCATTTACGTTTTATTCAATTGTAGTATATCTCAACTTTCTATCACGAAGATTCAGAATCTTACAATGCTGAAATTCACAATCTGGAAACTTTACGGGCTGCTGCTGTAAGACCTACAATTGATGTTTCAGGGTGCCAATTGCTTAAAAAATATTATTGTCAGTTGCATTTCTTGAAATCAAGGTTTCCTATGGAAGATGGACAAGTGTGTGCTGTATATTTTTCATGGTATGATATAGAACTATGCAATGATTATCAAAAACATAATTGATTTTAGGCGTGATAACTATTCTAATATGGTTTGTTCAGTGGCAGATATAGATTTTGAATTAATGAATATATTGTTTGATATTGGTGCAATTCACTCGAAACTAGGGGCAGAGGATAGTCGAGTAAATCCGGAAGGAATGAAATTAGCATGTACACATTTTCAATGTGCTGCTTGGGCTTTTCAGGTATAACACTATCATCAATTATTTGGAAGTACAATGAAATTTGTAGACTGTTCGGAAGGAATTTCCTCAAATGGTCAGTTTAGTATTAGCACCCGAAGTAATTCAGTTTATGCATTTAATTTGTTTTGCACAAGCTCAAGAATGCATTTTGGAAAAAAGTATGATGGATAATAGGAAAGCTACCATTATAGGTAGGTGTGTTAGTAGGTTGCTCAATATTGTGGTAAACTGATTTGTGATACCAATATCGGCTGTGGTAATTGTAAAATAGGTTATTTGATAAAAAGATAAAATTTTATTAATCAAAATTAATTTAAATACAATTTTTACATTTTCAAGTGTTGAGGTAATAATTTCACACAGAAAGTGTTTGGGGGGAAGGCGAGCACTCTAACCATTTAACAACGACATTACTTATTTTCATTATGAAAGTTTTATAAAAGAGGTAACATATTTTGTAAAGGAACTACTTGATGAATAATTAGAGTGAATTTTTCAATTGTAATATTTGATCTACATTCTGGGTTACAATAGTACATACTTCACTCATATATCCATTTATCTTTAAGATGATTCAATTACCATTATACATGACATCTTTTCAGTGCTTTGTAGCAACTGGCAACTTGCTTTATATTAATTAGATAACTCCACGTTATTCAATTCTGTACAATATGACATTCTATTTGATATCTTTCCACATTGTGGGTTATCGGAAAATTCCACCACTTGTTCTAAAAACTTCTTACAGTAATGAAACTTGTAATTCAGGAGTATCACGAGAATTGGCCCTACACTATTTTTAATTTATTTTTCAAGTTTTTAAACCTAATTTATGCAGACGATAGGCAAATTTCTCTTTTTCTTTATATAAAATAGTTCAAGCTTATATAAAGATTAATCAAGGTATTTTGCAAGAATTAACACTGACAGTTTAAAATAATATCAAAAATTAAGGTGTTACTGTAGTAAGCCTTTATATACAGATTTACTTGACAAAATCAATGTGTGGAACAACACACAACCTTCCATCTTACAAAATAGAAATTAAAAAGAAAATAGTTTTAATAATAATTTTTT